>VZRL01007150.1:287102-302577 GCA_013397895.1 Origma solitaria
GAGGCGCGGCCGCGCCGTGCCCGCAGCCCCGGGGCAAACCCTGGGGGCAAACCTGGGGTAAACCCTGGGGCAAACTGCGGGGTCCACACCCCGGGGCCAAACCCTGGGCAAACCCTGGGGACAAACCCCGGGGACAAACCCCGGGGGCAAACCCTGGGGGCAAACCCTGGGGCAAACCCGGGAGCAAACCCTGGGGGCAAACCCTGGGGCAGACCTGGGGTAAACCCTGGGGGCAAACCCTGGGGTAAACCCCGGGGGCAAACTCCCGGGGCAAACCCCGGGGGCAAACCCCGGGGGCAAACCCTGGGGCAAACCCGGGAGCAAACCCTGGGGGCAAACCCTGGGCAAACCTTGGGGGAAAACCCTGGGGCAAACCCTGGGACAAACTCCGTGACAAACCCCGGGGGTAAACCCTGGGGGCAAACCCTCGGGGCAAACCCCGAGCAAGCCCCGGGCAAAGCAGCCCAGCCCCTGCGGCCGCTCCCGGGCCGGGCTGGACAGCGCTGTCAGGCGCTCTCTGATTTTCACACACAATCGTGCTTCTTTCTCCGCTCTCTTTAGTGACTCTACACCTTCTACAACGTGCAAGGCAATGAGCTGCTTTTGTGGTGTTTTTATGGCATTTCATACCTTTGGAAGAGGCTGCTTTGAAGGGTAGTTCAATGTTATTCAGGGAGTAGAAATTATTTTATAACACGTTAAATGCCGTAAAAAGGTGGGGAGGAAAAAAGAAAATCGAGAAGTTTCCATATGAAGTTAAAAAAGTAAGTGTCAGAAAATTCAACCATTCCAGCGTGGTCTTGGAAGCGTTGATGTCACCAAGACAGATTTTGAGTGCTGCAGGCCATGTGCAAATAGACCTCTCTTTTGATTTAAAATCCTATTTTCAGTGTCTGTAACTTTGCCAAAACAGTGCTTTTAGCAGATTTCTTTTTCTTATACATCTAACGCAGTGACAGTAAACTGTTGTGAAAAAGGGGAAGATGTCACCATCTCCTAGTTCTGTTACTTCAGTTTAAAGTAGTCATCAGGTAGTTCAGCTTAGTCTTGTGTTTATAGACAATTTGCATTAAAATTCCAGATTTTGCTCCAAAGCAGCAAATAAATCCCACATTTTGTCCTTACAACACTGCTGGAGATAAAATAATTATAGTATAAGGATGGTAGCATTTTAAATTATCACCATATTTTGCACAGCAAATATGTTTCAATGCTTTAAGGGGTAATTGCTTTGAAAAATTCCAGCTGAGACTGCTCAGCCATATTTAAGAATGCATTTAGGGAATAGTGCATTGCTCTGCTCATTTTATGTTTAAAAATCCAGATTATTTAATTGACAAGCTGGTTAAAATTTACCAGTCTTTGGTGAGGTCAGAGCTTCATCTTTGGCCAGGCACATGAAAATACATCTAAATTTGGCAAACAGCATTTGTAAAATCATGCTCATAGTTATTAAACAGTAATTAGTTGAGCAGCTTGGGAGTCTGAGATTCCATGGATACTGCATATTCTCTTTGCTGACTTTATTTGCAGTGGCTCCTTTTGACTTTTGGTATCATTATGGTGCCAAGGAAAGATGTAATTTCAAAAGACCGGCAATTAAAAAAAAAATTATCCCCAAATCAATTTTTAAATCAGCACTTAGGACTGAACACTCTGAATGTATTAAAGGAGTAATATTTGATGGTGTATTTTGTTGTCAGAAAGTATATTTTCATTTCTATATCTGACCTACCAGTAACATGGTCACACCCTGAATATACTAGTGGTTTCACACTTACTTTGATGTTGTTAAATACATAACAAAGGTATTTGTTAGAATAATGTAGATAACATCTATTCTGCTTGTCCAAATGAACCTTTGTTTTCTCTATCTCTAGATTTCTTCTGGTCCTCTGCAAGTATCCTGGAAAAGGCTGAGAAAGATGAATGGCAGTGTTTTTCAGCTCTCCTATAGCTCCCCTGGCTATAACAGGCATTGTCTTTAAGAGGAACGGTGGAGATAAAAACAGCACACCTCTAGAAAGCAAACAGAAAATAACAGAAATCCCAGAAAATCTTGAGTGCTATCTGTGAAATTTTTGGTCTGACTTCAGGACCATGAGTACTGTGCTCCAGTGAGATGGGTGGAGGCCATCATGTATTCATAAGGAAGAAATGTGATGAGGCAAATGCTACAGATACAGACTTAATTAATAGCGTGTGCTTTAATGTAAGAGAGAAACAAAATTTGTGGGAAGAGGAGGTGGAAATTAGTAGAATTCCTAATTTGTATTCTCTTCTGTCAGATAAAAAGACTGGGCAGCAGAATCATTCCCTTAATTCCAGCCTTACATTCTGCTTGCTCTTGTACAAAAGCTTTTAATTTTCTAATGGGAAAAGGAGACATGCACCCCACCCAGGTTACAATTGGGTGTTTCTCAGCAGTTGCATGACTCAGATCTAACACATGCAGCTAGAAATGGTTCTTTTCCTTATCGTGGGTGAGTAGATCACTGGGTAGATATACTGTCATTATACACCCTCTGCTGAGGACAGAGGGGGAGAGCTTTATTAACCTCCCCAGTCCTTTTGGATTGCATGTCCTAGTAATGTGAGTTTCTATAAGGCAGCAGATAGTTTAGAATTAAAGCAGAACATCTGTTTTTGAAAGGGAAGAAATAGATATATTTTTAGTGTCAGGAAACCAGCAATTCATTGGGGAAAAAAAGTAATGTTTTTACCATAAATGTGTTCCCTTAAATTTTATTGAGATCCCTTTATACACTGATAATAATTACCCAACTTTGTAGAGACTGACCCTAAGTTTCTCTACAGGGTAAATGAGAAACTATGCTAAGATCTTACTTGCCCAGAGTAATGCAGGATCAGCTCATAGCCCTCAGTGTTATCAATGGAGAGGGTGCAGATATGTAAAATATTGCCAAGCCATCGTGCCCCTGACCAACAGAAAAAAGAGGAAATAAATCATTGTATTAATTAGAACTTTTGTCATAGCAAAACACATAGAATGCAGTTGAAAAGCTTTTGTTTTGTGGTTATTCAAACAAAATAACTTTCAGATGGAAGAATGGAAGTTTTGATCATAGAGGACAAAGGCATAGATACAAGCTACAAAACAGGATTAAAAATATGAGTTTAAGGCAAGTGATATCTAAAGGCTGGAGTACCATGCAGATACTGAAAATCTTTGGTCCAGTGACTGGATGATCCTCTGGGGTCATCTCAGATAAATTCATTCACCAAGACACTGTTTTGCCAGAAAGCTTAAAAAGATTGCGATTAGTGGGAAGTGAATCACATCAGCACAAATCACACATCACATCAGACTGTAATGTCAGGGCATTCTGGAAAAAGGTTTGGCATATGATAAGGCCAAAACCAAAAAGTATGCATGTAAGAAAGTAGCGATGATAGGTTCTATGTTTTTCCAGTAAGTATTAATTCTATTTAAGGGTAGAGGGTTTTTAAAATTAATTTGTGATTGAGCAATACTGCAGAAGACCTGTAAACCCTAAAGCTTCCTATGAGGAAGATGGAAAACTCTCATTTGAGAGCTTATATCAAAGAAATTACCAAAAGCAGCTTTTTAAAAATCGCAGTAAATCAAATTGAAGTACAAGTTCATTGCGTATGGAAGGTAGTAAACAAATGCATCATACAAAATTCTTTAAAATTATAGCAAATTAAGAAGCTAAAACTCAGTGTGCTAAAGACCACTATGATCCTTCTTTTCTTCCATCCTTTTGAAGGCATCTTTCAGCAACTCAAAACTAACAATAGAATTATTTCTTCATAACTTTAAAGAGGAAAGCATTGACTCTTACAGTGGAAAACCAAAAGCAAAACAAATAAATATCTCAACCTGGATGAAAAGATGAGGAAAATGCTTTAATCTGAAAATGTTAGCAGTGAAACTGGCAAATTCACAATTTTAACTGCAGGAAATTAGAATGTACTTCTGAAAAGTCTATGATTGAAGCTTAGTTACTTGAATTCTATCCACCATCATAGTTTTAAGATGGATTTCCACTTTTTTTTTCCCCTCTGTGTATGGTAGGTCCTTGAGTTAGTCAATGACTTCCATTTCTGCATGTAGAATATGTTCAGGCAACAATTATGATATCCAGCCTTTACACTGCTAAAATTTCTCTAAGATCTTGATTAATAAGTCAGGGATGCCTGAGGGAGACTTTTTCTCTGGGCTCAATGAGTTTTAGATCATAGTCCAAATTTTCCAGCTCTCACATATAAATATCACTGTATACATCCATATTTCTTCTGTTTGTACACAGCAGATATATATATCCCTTCCTGTTCTTTGTAAACATCTGTTCAAGTCAGCCCCCTTCTTCACTGTAAGAGCTGAACATCTAACATAAATTGCAGCTGAGGTAGGAAAGGCCCAACTAACGCCTCTCATTTATTAGCTTTATTAATCTTATGATAAAATGAAATTGTCTGCACCCTTAAAAGGAAACTTGTAAATGTCGTGACATGGAATATTGAAATCTCATCTACCTTTTTCAGAATGACGCTTGTTATTAACTAGTACATTGTAACCTGAGGGTCTTCATTTGAAAATGTCAGCATTTATTATTAACATAATTTCTTTAGCTGTACAAAATAGGCTTTTAGATATTGCTCAGAGCAATGTGTGCACAAATATTAGCTTAATAAGAAGTATCATTTTAAAATGAGCATTTGATCTTATTAATGCATGTGTTAGATTTCACATGTATGACAAACTAAGCACGATATGAGTAAGGTTTTGAAGCTTCTTAAAGAAGTGAATATAAAAGGTATTTGAAGACAAAAGAAGACAGATTACCTGACTTTATTAATAGAAAGAAATAAATGATGTATTTTACTGATTTCAAGCTGTTCAACCCTTTCCTTACTCATTTCTTTCCTCTGGGATTTATTTCCCTATGCACTTTTCTTTCCTGATTTTTAAAATGTTATAAGCATGGTTTATACAGGTAGAATGTTCATTTGAAGTTTCTTCCATCCAAAGGTCAATCTGTGTTAGCTTGTGTGAGAGCAAACATGGAAATTTTTCCTCTGGTCATGCCAGTTTAAACTTCCTCCTTTTTAAAATAAAGTTTAAGTTTTCTCCTTTACTTGCTGCATGTTGACTGTTTCATTACATCTGCATGAATATTAAAGCTTCACTCATTTTCTGGAGGCCCAGGAAAAGCCTTTGGAACACTTAATAGTCTTATTTTGACCATGCAATAGTAGTTGCAAACAACTTCATAATTTTATTTTGAGATTTTTTTACTGTTGTTCAGGGTTCAAAACAAACTTGTTCCACAGCCCTCTTCCCCCCCACTTTTCAGCCATCCATTATTTTCATAGTAATTACACAAAGCTTTAAGGAGATAATTGTCAGCATTTTTTTGCTTGTCCGAAAGTATCTCCAAAATTTCAGTATATATTTATTTTTCTCTCCCTCTCAGCAGGTAGCTTTCAAGTACAAGTGCCAGATTACATCTATTTGCACAAGCATTTGATTTTCTGTAGCTGCATGCCAGTATTAGGCTGCAAAGTTTTCTGCTGTAAGTAAATGTGTCTGTCAGAGCATATGTGTAGTGTCCAGATGTAATTTGCATCCAGGGTGAGGGATAGTATGAGGAAAGCAGTACTATAAACTATTTGTATTGTTTTTTCTGATGTGAAGAACTGTAAAACAGAGTTTTTGCATAATCACTTCTTTCCCATCAGTGTAAACACTGCCTGCAAGGAACTGGTGGAAACCTTCAGAAACAGTCATCAGATCTGTATTTTCCTAGAGAAGTTCCTGATAGCTGCTGCAAAATACATTTTAGGTGTGTGGCCCTTAATGCTCTTAAGGGGGAAAAGTAGAAAGCAGAACTTGCTTTCATATCTTGTACTAACTATGGAAGCAACTGTGGGAAACTATTTATAAAGAGTTTCATCTTCTAGCCCCACCTCAAAGGAAGGTGCATATGAAATTAACTTGTGCATATGAAATTACTCATGCATATGAATTTCACAGCTGGAATTTGGCTCCACAGTCAATCCATTCTGGTAGGTCCCAGTGAGCCAGACCAAGTGGTGTCATAGGAATGCAAGCTGAGTCTATAGAAAAAGTACATGTAATGCAAAAATGTGAGGCTAAGAGTTTTGTCATACCATGACCGCTTTGACCTGTCTTGGCCAACTCAGAACAATATGTTAGATTTGTGTGATAAACAAGACAATCTTTAACCAAATCAATACTCTTTAGTTCCCACCCTAACACAATCTTGTGTGGTGAATCCTGAGAGGAAAGCTACTTGCTAAAGTTTAACACTCTGCAGCAGTGCTCTCAGCTCATGCTCAGTGCTTTACATGGCTGCTGATAAATAAGTACAAATAGCCAGGGAACTTGTTTATTTCCATATTGTTAATAAAAATTTGCCTACATAAAATTATAGATTATGTGAAGGGTAGTATTTACCCTGTTCAGGTAATGTACAGCTGAGCTCCGAATATTACTATTAAGAATTTGGATACTTTGAGTTTTCTGTCTTCTCCTCTTCCACAGCTTTCCATGGCCTATAGTTGGTGCTGGTCCGCAGCCAAATGTCTATGAGTTAAGCAAGAGTCAAACTGAGACTCTCCTTCCACTGTGCAAAGAATTTACAACATCCCAACTGTGGCCAATTCTATCACTTTTACTCAAGAAGCATCTCACTTGATTCACAAGAGCGTAAGACAATGAACGATTTACTGAGGTAGAACTCATAAACTGTGTTTTCCAGATGAAGCTGGCAATACAGTTTTTCCATAGAATACAATTTTAATATGAGCTCCATTTGGATTTAATAGAACCAATAATGTTTAAAAGAGGAACTTGACAATAGCATTGTGCTTCCTTTAGTAGCTTTTTTTTTTTTTAATTTTAGGAGGAGGAAATCAATTCTCACTTCCCCTTTCATTGAATAACTCATGTTTCTACACTGTGCTGTTGTAATATACAGTTGTATTATTTTTAGATTATGGTTATAACTAATATATTATGTACTGTCGTATTTCCCTCATATGATAGCTTGAGTGCCCATTTGTCAACAAAAATTGTACTTTTGCATAGGGATGCAGTCATCTGCTGACCACAACAGATCTTTCTATGAGAATAAGGAAAAGCAAGCTTTGACCCAGCAACAGAAGTTTAAATCATTCAACAGCTTAGGTATTCCAGCCAGAATCTCACTCTTTACTAGTCTTTCATGTTCTTGAGGCTGAGGGTTCCTATGTACTAACTGTGTCCGTGGTGGCAATTTGAAGAGTTTGTCTCAGGACACATTAAGGCAGGATGTGGCTTTGGGGTTAAATTTCTGAAGAAAGTATTTCAAATAATATAGCTTGCTTGTGAAAAAACTGTTCCTTTTGCTCTGAAAATACAATAAGCATGAAAGACCTTTGGCTGATAACGTTTCTCTGAAAGTAAGGAGATTACTTTCTCAAACAGACTTAACAAATAACTTCAAGCTCTTCAACAGTTTTGTCCAGGACTTCCTGGACAAGGGGTAGTTTATGGCTGTACTTCAGCAGAGCAGTTGAGGAAGTGTTTGTCCCAAACCCGTGTTCAGTCCACTGTGATTGGTGTTTATGCTCTGTGCTTCTTATTCATGTTGTGGTTTCTGTCTCTGCTCCCTTTTTGCCTCAGTAACACTAGTCTTCATTTCTCGTATTACATCGGAACATAATTCAAATTGTGTACTTTTCACATTTCACTTTTCAATTGTATTTTTGTTCATTTTTAAATGAAAATCCTTTGCAGCAGTATTTAGATTATCCCCAGCTGACAGAAACTTTTCTAAGTACAGGTAGCTCTAGCAGAGTAGCAAGTATGTGTACATTATCCCTGGATATAAAAAACCTTTTGCAGAGACTTTTTAGAAGTTTCAGACGTGATGAATAAAATGTGAAGGCTGTCCTAAATTCTAATAAATAGGCAAAGAAGAGATGAGGGCTTATCCGTCTGTAATGAAAGAGAGGTAGAGTGGAATGTGGAGAGTCCATGGAGGAACTCGAAAAAGAAGATCAGTAGTTTGTGTTTGATAAAAGTGAGAAGCCAGTGCCAGCTAAAGAATGCAGAGACAAAATGATACAATAAAAGTATTGGGCCTAGAAAATAATCTTCAGAGCAAGAAAGAGTAAATGAGAAGGGAGAGACCACATCAGGAAACCATGGAAAAGGATATGAAATGAAAGCCTTGTTTCAAGCTTTGATGTATAGGAAGAGAGCACCTATTTTAGAGGTGCTGCAAAAAAACCAAAAACAACCAACCAAACCCCCCCCCAAAACCCCCAAACAAATAAACAAACAAACAAAAAAACCCTAACAAAAAACAAAACAAAACAAACAAACAGGGAAAAAAAAAGCCCAAAAAACCCAACCAAACAATCAGCAATCTCTAGATACAGCTGACCTGGGAAGATCTGGGTATGTATCTGAATCAGAGACGATGCTCAGTTTACAGTAGGGAAAGAAAGCATATGGAACCAAGTATTTTCTTTAATCTTCTTTGGCTCAACTTGAGCATGAGTTGACAGCTGGATAAAGAGGAAAGTTGAAAAACATACATTGCAAGTGAACCTGGAACATATAAATGTGCATTCCAAATAAATTCAGCAACTGGCATGCACTGGTTTTTTAAGCAGTCAGAATTGTCACATACATGGTATGCACTCAATTTGTTTCTTTTGAAGACTGTGTAAAGCAAGCTTTGCCTTGCTGGTGAACTATTGTAAAAGTAATAAGACTTTCTGAGATCCAATGTGGCAACTTTAATAATTTTCTTCCATATTCAGGTTTCTTTTCCTTTTCCATGCAGAAAGAATTCCATGCCTTATGATGCATGCATACGAAAGGAACATCCCATTTATGTGAACATACCCCAGAAAAAGGTCTTAAACATTTACAACTTTGCAAAAATGTTCTTGTCTCATGAACTGAAGATAGTCTTGTTTGGCAACACTGTATTCTACTTTTCCTCTACAAGGATCATACGAAATGAAAAGTATAATCCTCTTCAACTAAAAATGAAAATTTCCATCGGTTTAATCTCTCTTATGAGCTTCTTTTCCTCTAGTAACTGTAGATCTCACATTTCTGGAGGGTAAGGAAGCCTGTTCTTTCCCTTAAAGCACATAAAACTGATAATAAAGCAATGGAGAGTAAAGTGAACGACCTAAACAACGGTGTCGAAGAACTGAGTTCGTTTTTCAAGTCTGCCAGTGGACATTTGTAACCATGCTACTAGTGGCATTTAAAACCTAAAAATGTCACAAGAGCCAAATATGGCCTCAGATTGTAAAAAATATTTGGGTCCCATTAGCTGTGTGACTGTGCCTGGATGGCAGAAAGTCTGCAGTTTAACTGCCTAGGAATCAAATGGTTGAGGGTGAATAATGAAGAGAGAACACTTCTTTAAATCTCAGATGTGCTCTGAACATACCTGAATTGGACTGTGACCTTCTCACAAACTCTGGCCAGGTAAGAACCTCAGCAATCTAGACAGGTGATTTAACCACAGCACAGAGACTCTAATGCAGCCCCTGAAAATACAAACACAGGATGTAAGTGAAACTAATGTAGCACATGAGAAGAAAGACACAGATATTTAGCCTGGTCAACAGCCTTTTTCTTTATGGAAACAACATTTTTTGCCAGGTTAATGTTATTTCTAGAAACAGAGGCCAAAACAAACACACTTCTTGGACTATCTAATGAAAATCTATCTTGAGTAGAATAAACTCAGCTGGGTCTCGATCAATCAGTGTTTGAAACATTTCCAGTTTGACTGTTAATGTGATTTTTTGCCAAAATCTTAGGCTTTAAATTTATTTTAGAACTACATTGTTGAGGAAAAGTCTTTGTAATTGATCCTCGCCTATTTTTAGGATTACCAAAATAAGGTCTTGATGGTGGGCAAATAGCCACATTGAAAAAAGATCCCAAAACCTCTCACAGCTTGGAGCAAAGATCAATGTAAACTGTTTACAAAGGGTGTTTGAGAGACCACCAGACACTGGAGCTTTATTGAGAAGAGCCTGGTGCGTTACTGTGCAGATTTCTGCCCTAGGAACCATGAAAGCTAATTTGTTTCTCTTATACAGCAAGAGTATGGTTCCTTTCTCGAGGAGAAAACGAAATCCTTATTTAGAGAAAGGCACAAAGGGAAGCTTCTATAGGATGTTTGTTGCTAGAGCTTTTGTAATAGCTAGGAAAACACAGAACACCTGATTTACATCTGCAGTAAGGCTCCTTCAAGTGAGGCAAATCAGGGTCAAGTCTACAGTATTTAGTAGACTAAACAGTCTTAATTTAGTAATTTTTTTCAAGAATAACTCCCCTTTTCTTAAAATTCTAAGCTTGCATGGGGAAATCAACAGATCTAAATTGATAGCTGCTACAATGCTGCCTATCTTTGCAGAAACCATTGACAGCTGAACCCTTTCCTTTGGGTATGTCTGAAAAACGTTACACAAAAAACCTCAGCTGCTCTTGGATGAAAGAAGATAAAGAACTGGAAACCTATAAGTACTCCACGGTATCACTACTGTGCTGTTTCTTCCATTGTTGGTCTGGAAAATTAGAAATTGTCATAAAAGAAAGTTTAAAAAAACCAACTTGTCTTAGCAACTATTACAATTGAAGTTTTCTTCCCATTTTCACCCTGAAGGCAAAAGGCATCAAGATGCATTCCTATCTTTTTTGTAGCTCTACAGTCTGTCTTTTTTGAAATTACACTGTTATAAGTTGTGTGTATGAAGATTATCTCGTATTCTTCTTATTTGTTCTCTTTGGCAGCTTCAAGACTGGGGATATTTTTCAGCATTAGTGAAATATAGACAACACTCAAGATATTGTCATTTTCAATTACAGGTTCAAGTCCCCATTTTTAAAAGTGAATGTATATTTGTCTAAAAACCAAATAGAAACATTATCAGATTCAGACCTGGTGTGTCTCTGATCTGAAATGCCCACTGGAAGATTTCACATTGGTTACATTTAATTTCTTCATTGTTGGCCAGTGCTTGACGTAGTAATTGTTTCTAACTGTTAGACATAAATTGATTAGAAGGAACATTGCGGAAAACTTTTCAAAATATTAAGTATATAATTCCAAACACAGTTGGTTTTGGTTTGGGTTTTTTTTTTTAAAGTCTCAAGAAAACTAATCTTAACAGAATCTGTCAACTGAAGTAAAATATAAACAGGACCATCTTATCCTACTTCTATATTGACAAGTCCTGGTACAGAAATTTTGGAAGTGGATGTTAAATTTCTTAGTCTGTTGTTCTTTATAACATAAGTCAAAAACCTCTACATATACAGTCTTTACTAAGTCAAATATTTTTTCTTTAGAAAAACATTGTTTTGTGATTTGAAGACTTTCAAAGATAAGGAATCCACAGTCTTGCACCCAGCCAGTCCCAGAATTTCTAGGGTTTGGGGTTTCTTTTCTGCTTTGATTTTCTGCATGAAATCCTGACACCATTTGTAGTTGTGGGTGCTTTACATTTCACTCTAGTGAATCCAGGACGATTTTCTCATTTTTCATTCATATTAGCATGTAAAAATATTTTCTTTAACCACCATCTCTTTTCCCTTCAGGCTCTTTGATGTTCCAAGAGTAGTTGGTACATTTTAGTCCAGCCTATACCATACTAACATATGTTTACTTTTGCAGGGTCTGTGGAGTTTTGATAGGTGGTACCCTGCCCATGATTTATTTTATACCAAATATTTAACATATAAGTGTGTCCAAACCCAAAGCTTTTATTAAGGCCCTAAAATAAAACTTTCATGACTTGGGAAATGCCAGAATTAAGGCTGCCGATTTAAATTAATCTCTGTCACATTCTTTGCAAATACCTGAGTATGTATTGATCCAAACAGCTAAAAAATGGCAAAAGCATAAAAAAAACTCACACCAGATTTTATAATGGGAAAATCTAGAGAGACTCTTACTAGTAAATTACAGTTTCTGCTACCCTTATAATGAAAAAGAGAGACAACAGGTTAGATTTGAAGTTGTCCTCTCGCCATTAGAAACACTTTATGGAAGGAAATATAGAAGTTAAAGTGGGTAAGTCAGATTCCTCTTGCACATGCTGACATTGATTTAAAACACATTATTTATGTCCAGCTGGGGACCCTTGTCCACAGCTCTTGGTAGCCTGAATGTACACTGGTGTGATGTACTCCAAGCACACCTTCCCTTGGCAGATCTTCTGTATGAAGGCTCGGGAACACAATAAGGTCTTCCAAAATTTAGCTCTAGATCTGCTCAAGAGAAGTCTTCCCTCATCATTTGCATGCTTTTCCCATTACCATGATATAGGGACCCTAAGGAAAAAGACAAGGCTCCTTGTTAAGGTGCTTTGATCACGAGAATTTCTGGGCAGCCTGGTGATATGAATTTAACTACAAGCCTTCAAAGTAGAGTGCAAAAATATCTGTCCAAGAGCTTCTCTCAAATCAGGTATGAAAACCCTAACAAGGATTCTGTGCTATGCTTGTAATGCTCATGTGGCATTACTGAAGGAGTGCAGTCAGCAATCAGGGGAACAGAAGGTGACTCAAAGATTATTATTACTTCAGGAGACTGAGACTTGCAGCACTGAACTAACGCTGATCAGCTAGTCTAGCCAAGTCCCAGATGCTTTTATCGTTGTGTCATCCAGTTATGAATGCATCTCTTGGAAACACCGTTCAGCTGGCATGCTTTCTGTCAGAAGTTGCTGGTTCATTGAGAGTGAAACATTTCATGAAAGCTTATCTCAGTGAGCCTTATAATGGAACACAGATAACTTTTGATAGTCCTCCACGAGGCGGGTGAGCTGCCAGTTTTCCATTCCGTCAGATCTACTCCTGTGTGATGGCCTCTTCCTTGTCTCAGGGACCCAGGAATAAAAGAACCTCCTGGTATTCGGGGCTCCACTGGTCTTGGAAGAAATTGTTGCTTTTTGGAATCATTGTGGATCTGTGTTTCCCAAATGACATTGCTAGTGGAATATCTATTTCCTAGGAAATATTTTAACAGTTTTCATTCTAAATGGGGACAAATTAAGATTTCAAACTGGTGAGATTTCTCAGAATATGCAAAGTCTGAGCCCTGACCAATTCAAAGTATCCATAGTACACTCCAGCTGTAAAATCCTAGATTATGTGAAGTCTGAGAGCTTGAAGGCTTATCCGCAGGACAGATACAGCTCACTTGGAGGAAGCAGTTGCAACACAGAGCACATCTGCAGAGCTGTGTGCAGCCCTGTGCAGAGCACATTAGCACACTGATATGAGGCAGCAGACCCTTTTGCAGAGAAACTACACTGGGCTGCAGAAACAATGAAATGCTATTAGTTTCAAGCTGTGGTGTGTGCATTCTCCTGCTAAGTTTTAGCACAATTAAGAACTATATTGTGAAAAGGATCTAGTTTTCTCTCAGCAACTGGAGAAAAACATTTGTATTTCCTGTCTTTGTGCTATTTTTACCATAGAAGTCACAAAAGACTAGACTTGTACTACCAGACTAATTTGGTCTGCTTTTTAAAATTAATTTACACAAAAAATGTTTCAGGTGATTCCTTTTTTTTTTTTTTTTTTTTTTTTAATAAAAGGTCATTCCCAAACTTACTTAGAAAAGTAATTTGTTTGTAGTTACACTGCAGAATTGTTGCTGTTGCTTCTATGCAGGTGGAGATTGGCAATATGCATTATCTGAGATGTTTGGCATTGATCTCACAGTGAATAGTCTTCTTTTTCCCAGCTCTCAGTATCCATATGCCAAGGTAACAACTTCTTCTCGTGTGTAACTTAACAGCAGTAAAGTATATCCTTTGAACTATACTGTTTCCCTTTTTTATTGTTTTCATGAAATCCTGAAGTCTTTGGGTGGGGTTTGTTTTATTATTGTCATTATTCAGTGGAGTTTCTGCATCTTCTCCCTTTGGACAGCTGTGCATTTCCATTTCTTTCCCCATGCCAAATAGATGGCAAACTGTTACCTGTAAAGGGATGACAGTCTAGACATCTAAGGGAGGCTGACTATCTTGTGAGATTTGATGCTAGCTCTTCATGGTAGCAGAGAGAAGTACTGCTTCAGTGGCACGGCTCTCTCCTCTGTTCATCTAGTAGTTCAGTTCTCTAAGGTATAGTTGCAGGCAAATTAGTCATCACAGATACCACTGTGTGCCATTTCGCATGACATAAAATCATTCCAGGAAGGAAGGAATAAAAGGTTGAGGTCTCTCCATTCTGTGTCAGCAGCTGTTGGTAATGGCTGTTTGGGCAAAACTTGTCAATCCCTTAATATACACTATGATCAGTTCAATAATTATTAGTTAATCAATACTTTGATTAAGAATCTGTTTACAATGTACAGAATTAATTTATTGAAATCCAGTCTAGAAATAAGGCCTGAAGGTTAGTAGACATTAAAAAGAATTTTTGAAAAAGGAAACTTAGCAGTTCTGAATATACTGAGAACACCTCGGGATTTAAATTTGGCAATGTTTTGAAAAACAGCGACGGATACAAGGCAATGAGCAAAATTGGAGTGTTTAAAACGCTGCCTGATAGTGAGTTAGATACATTCTAGCAGGATTTGATCCTCCTTTGTTTCTTCTTTCTTAGCTAATATTCATGCAAAAATCCCATTAGCTTTAATGGGAAAATTCAAAACTACTCTCATGTTTTCCATCTGGTTCATAAGTATTTATTTAACTATTAATCTTCTTTGAAAACCAACATTTACTAAAAACAACAGTAATACTTGGAATTCTAGCTTTAAAAACATTGTCTTGTAAAAAATAAATAATTGAAAACAACCAGACAAAAATATTTATTTTGTTCTGGTTTGGCGATTTGATTAAAGAAAAATGCATATCTGGAAAGGTATGCACTGTAAGCAGTGCTGCTGGATGCAGTATTAGTTCAGATTGCTAAGTTAAGCATGTCTGCAAGGCCTGCGGGGTCAAATAATTGTTGAACATTGCTATTGTAAAAGATTGTGAAAGGTGGGAAAATAATGCAGCATTTAGATGTAGGTACCTGGAAGGGATTTTTTTTCCAAAACAGCTGCATGGTTAAACTAGAAATTTAAGAAAAATAAATCATACTTAGCAATGGTGTTATGTATGACTGTTCTGGATGGTTTCTGTCATCCATAGTCCAAAGTATCATCAAAAAATATTCGAAAATGCTTAATGCAGGTTGTCCAGACTTTTTCAAAATACTGGCTCATGCAGAAAGCACTCAAGAAAGAACATTTTACTTCACCCAGATGCCTCAGCAAGGAAATAAGCAGAAGAAATGTGCCGCTGAGGTTTGGTCAAAGCTAAGGATGCGATGCGGCCTCCCGAGGTCCCCCTCCGAGCCGCGCCGGTGGCGCCGCACAGCCCCGGCAAACACCAAGGGACAGCCACAGGGAGCGATCCCGAGCGGGAATGGGGCGGG
>VZRL01007150.1:306291-392130 GCA_013397895.1 Origma solitaria
CGCTCCCGAGCGGGCCGGCGGCGCCCTGGGGGTGCAGCTCACCTGCGATGTCAAGCCAGGTGCGGGGCGGCTGGAGGGGACCGGGAGGGAGGGCACACCCCACACCATCACCCCACACCATCACCGCCTTTCCGCGGCACGAAGGGTTCCTGCAGCCTGCGGAGGCTCAGCGTGGTCGTGGAGAACCGTAGCCGTAGGGTGCTGGATCTCCTCGAGCCGGGCAGGTGTTTGCTGGGTCCAGGGCCTTCAGCATCTCTGGGAGTCTTCACAACGTGTGCGGGAATAGCTGCCCTGGCTCCTCTCGCTGCTCCCCACAGCTCCCCTCTAGACACACATGCACCTAGGAGACCTAGAGCTGATGAACCGTGGCAAAACCTTTTTTAGTGCTATTTTTAAACAAGTGTAAGATCTCTGACTGTCTCTCTTTTCACAGTCGGTTATTTCTGGTGTTTTTAATTTATAGCAACATCGTAAAAGGCTTCCATGGGGTGGGTGTGTGTTCCACACCCAGGCTGGTGCCACTGGTAAGAAACTTGCTAGTGCTGCCGAACTATTTTGCTGTAATAGCCAGGGGAAAAAAAATTGTAAAGCCTCTCTTACAGTACATCATTCAGAACACTTGCCTGTCTGTTGACAAGCACAGCTCTGGTGAATTCGGTATCCCTGTAGGAAGCCAGGTATGTCTGTGGTTATACACATAAGTCAGCAGAAGGTGTATCTAATTGTCTGGGGTTTGTGGATTTACTGACATGAAGAGCACCAGCAGATCTTTAATAACCACAAAACAGTTTGGGTTCTGTTTTTTGTCTGAAAAGTATAAAGTATATAAGGAAGGGTGATTTATTTCCCATTGATGTTAAAAGCTAATGGAAAGCGTGAAGAAGGTAATTTAGGCTTTGTCAGATCTGTGGGGCAAATATGGGGGCTGTGGCTACTTCAGACACCAGGATACATGCCAAGCCTACAAGTTATCAAGTTTTGCTTAGTGAAGTGACATTTCCAGAGGAGACTCCTGCACTTGGTGATTCCAGTCCCAGGACTGACATTTAAGCCTCACTGTGGCTCGTGCAGTGACACTGTCTACCTTCATCTTGCCTGAAACTGGCCCCAGATGTCTTACAGAACCTCTGTGTGCTCCGTGACCAAAGGTGGACAGAAAACAAGTCAGTGTGGTTAACCTCTTATTTTCTCTGCTTCTGTGCATACTCTTCTTCATATTATTATCATAAATGCCATGCCTCCATTTGCCGAAGAACCCAGCATGTTTGCATTTCCTTTGTGCATACAAAAACCCTTCGCTGTGTAATACAAGCCTTGGCAAATAGTAAGAGCATTCTGCTTGTACAGAAAAGAGTAACACTTTTGGATGGTGCTGAAAACAGACATGCTGTATCTCCATTCAAGTCTTACAAAGAGCATCCAGCTCAGCATGATCTCTCTCTCCACACATCCTCTACTCTTTGGCTGTTATGGATCAGTCTGTGCTGCCCAGTCTCCAATACCATCTGCAGTTACAGCTAACATGGTGAGTTACATGCACCTCTCATCTCCTGGGCCTTCGGTTTAGGTCCCCTCTGATGTGGGTCAGAGCAATTGAAACTAAAGGGTCAGAGGGTGAAGATGTTGGGAACTTTGGAGACTCTACTCAGAGTTCACTCTTTTGATTTTATACCCTTTGCAGCCTGATGCTGGATGAAGTCTTGGAAGAACAGAAGTTTCCCTTAACAAAATCCTTGAATGCGTCAAGAATGGATCATGGGCAGTGGTGGTCATGGATTTGTGCTTTCATCTTCCTGTGGCAGAGAGAAGTGTCCTATATATTGGAGAGAAAGCAGTGTACAGCCCTGCCCACTAAAGCATGTAATCTCATGGAAGGCACTGTCAGCACGGAAGCACACAGCGAGCAAAACTGTGATAACACACGAGCTTCTGTGTGAGTTTTCAGATGAGGACAACTGCTCCCTCAGAAATTCTCCTTTCTCACTGCTGTTGCCTTGTGCCCACTGCTGCAGTTGGTGTCAAGGAGTCTTGCTGTAGACGTGCTCTGTCCAAACTGGACAAAGGACATATATACATGTTTTGCCCGTCTCAAAGACAGGAACCGACCCAGACCTTCATAAGGCATCTTTTCTAGGAGTGGAAGAGCAGCATACTGAATTCATCAACATCTAGAAGAAATCCGTGTATTTGGCATCAGGAACAAAAAAATAAGGCATGTTGATAGTCTGATTTCCTTCAAGTCAGTGTGTAGGCAGGCATCCAGCATTCTGCTCTGCTTGCAGCCTCTAACATGCTCTGTGTTTCCCTGAGACCTCCTTTTGAGCACAGGTCAGTGGGTTTCCTGCAGCAGTGCAGAGAATACCTTTTTCATTCCCCATTTGCAGCTGAAGTAAAAAATCCTGAAAATTAGCATGGTTTTTATAGCAATTCTAGCATGGCTCGTCTACTAAAACACAACAAAAAAATGTGATAATCAGATCTCTAACTGGAGGAAATGCATTTAGAAATGTCTGGGGAGAGCTGCAGCTCAAACAGGTGTAATGACAAGGGGGAATGGCTTCCAACTGAAAGACAGTAGGTGTAGATAAGATTCCATTCCTGGAAGCGTTCAAGGCCAAGCTGGATGGGGCTCTGAGCAATCTGGTGTAGTGCAGGGTGTCCCTGCCCATAGTAGGAGGGTTGGAACTGGATAGAGTGTGAGCCAATGCAAGCCATGATTCGATGATTGAAGAAGAGACAGGTCAGTGGCTGTTCCTGTCTTTCTCTGTTTCTAGGGGAGCATTTCTGTCTAGCTACCATTTCAGCACATAACTAGTACCAGCTGAATGAGGTGTTTCTTGGTCGTTGACCTCTCCTCAGACAGCAGGGGAGCTGGAATATGTTGCCTAGGTGACCCAAAGGCCATTTTTCTACCTGCATTGATTCACCATGCACAGGTGGAGGCCTGGTGGCCCACCCCAGCCTATGGCTGCCAGCTTTGTGACAGTGCCTGAGTAGATTCGCAGTGATTCTTTAGTAATTAAAATAAGTTAATCTGCTGTAGTTAATCTGCTGGAGAAAACTGGGTGTTGGTGAACAAATTAGTCTGTTATTGAACCTGTTAAAAAGCCCCATTCATATGAGGTGCAGTCTACCCAAATGTTTGCTGAAGGCCATGCTCAATACCAGCCCTCCAAAGCACAGGCCAACAGCAGGGGCTGGAGCTGATTCCCAGCCTGGTGTCTGTGCTTGCAGGCTCAGGTGCATGAGGCAGGGGACTGTCACTCTCCACCAGCTGCCTGTCAGAGCCAGCACAGCCCATCTGCAGGGATTGCACAAACATCTTCATCACCTTTCCAGCCAGTGTCACCAGCACCATACCTACTGTCTGGAAGACTCCTGCCAACTGCAGCTGAATCCCACCTCCCTTGGCCAGGTGAAGATGCTGGAGTGCAGACTCATAGTCCCATTTCGAATCTGATGAGCCCATCATCCCTGCTATTTCTCAGCAGCACCAGGAGTGCACCTGACTTCAGGTGAAAGACTGGCATCTCAAAAGAAGGAATGCACAGGAAGTGGGTTTTGTTTTCTAATCCTTGTCTTTGTTTTCTCAAATCCAGTATATTGCAAACTACCTCAACATTTATGTTAATGCTGAAAAAGAAATTAATGTGTGCCTTATGCTCCGAGCAAAAGTAACCAAACGGCAAAATATTCTGGAAACTGTAAACAGGAACTGGACATGGTCTGTGTTCATTGTGTCATCCTTCATGTTCTGCACTTTTAAGAATAAAAATCAGTGCTGCATAAGAAGAGATAAGTTATTGTATGCATTCAGGATTCTCTCTGGCAGTGTCCAGCAGAAGATACTGTAGAAAATACAGCATGATATTTTCCTAGATAATTTTCCCAGATAATTTTCCCAGCTTCAACAGTTTGTTGCTTAGATTTCCTTAATCTGATTGATGTCTGTGTATGTTTTAGCCCCAAACTGATTTTATTTTTGAAGTTTTAGTGTGTATGGAACTGCTGCCTTCATTTAATGTCCCTTAATTCTTGTGTTGGAACAAAGACCAAAGTGTCTTTCCATATTCACTTGCTTTAGGATACCTGTAATACAGCACAGTTGTTTGGTTTGGGTTTTTTTTCCCTGATCCTGAAAAGTCTTACCTACTTTCTCATATTGCAGCAGTATCATATGTTAGAATTTCCTTGCTGCCCTTTTTGTGAACTTCTGAGTTCTTCTGTACTCCTTTTTGAGATGGGGAACCAGGACTGCATGCTGTATTAGGATGCTCTACTGATTAATGTAATGTCATAATAATATATTATCTTCTGTTACACATTCTTCTTCTAATTAATCCTAGCATTTTATTTGCCCTTCTGACCACTGTTGCGCACTGAACTGATGATGACATGGCTCTGTAGCCCAACATCTATATCTAGATATATTACCTCAAGATTGTTTTCAAGGGGTAATAATAATCTACAAGTACGACATTTGATCTAAAAAAACTTGGATTTTTTTTTCAGTGGGAATCTTATTTCACCTTTATCTCCTTTGAACTTCTTTCTTGTAATTTTATTGCTGCTGCTCAGTATCATAGGCTCCTTTTGCAGCTTTTTGCAATTGACCCTTACTACCCTTAATAGCTTAGTATTTGCAGCAAGTTTTATCACCTCATTTTATCACTTCTACAGTGAAAATTGACCATTTAGTCTTTATTATGTTTGAACATGTACATGGGAAGGATTAATCTCTTATTGATGTGATGGTTAATTTATGACTTGAAGCAGGGACAAATGATGTTGCTTATGAAATGGAAGACCTTGTGGTCCCATGAAGGGGCTACAAAGATAGTAAAGGAACTGACCTTATAATGATGTCTTGAATTTAGTGAGACTTTTCATTAACTTACTAAAATTGGAATGCCTTTGAAGAGATAATACAACGAGCTCGGACAATAATTGATCATTTGTATTTCAGGAGAAAATGAAGTTCCATCTGAAGATGCCCTAATACTACAACTGCACCTTGCAAAAGGGCATGAGAAATTCACTGAAATGCTAAAAAGCCAACAGCAGATCATGGTTGATCTGCAGCAAAAACTTGCTGAACAGCAGCACGTGTTGGTTAGCCAGCAACGGGAGATTCTTGAACAGCAAAGAAAAATGTATGAGCAAATGGATCTGATCAAAGTCCAGTACGGCATGCTTTTTGATACAGTAAAAAAAATGTCATTTCAGAGTTTGCAAGAAGATATTCAAAATTATTTTGAAAGCCATCTTCATGGACTTCAAAACCAGGTCAGAAATCATCTCCAGAAGTCATACTCTGTGCATAAAGTAGAAGTGGATGCAAAAGTGATTAATGTTGGGGAGTCTTTGCTGGACTGTGGCCTTTGTGAAAGGGATGAATTTTGCAATTTCCAAAAGACACCTTCACAATGTGAAAAATGCACACTGTGTCCTGCTGGCTTTTTCCAAATGGCCGAGTGTTCTGCAAACTCTGATCGGATTTGCCAGGTGAAACATAATTCTGTATCTTTCAGTTACTGCTTATGAAGCATTGTGTTGGACATACTGGGATTACATTCTGGAAATAGCTACTTGGAGAGCGAAAGAAATCCAGTTTGGAGCGTGTGTTTTACTGAATGGGTCTATGGCACTTCGAAGTCTGCCAGAAGGTTTTTTTTGTGGGTTTCTCTTAGGCATTTAGTGTTCTAAATGAGGCACTAGTTTGTGCCTGTGTGACACTTTCCCAAACCTGACAGCTGGCAGGACTTCAGTTCTTTTCATCATAGTAGGAAAAGACATCCTAAAACATTTAGACTTACGCATACTAAATTTGTTCATTTAATCCTGTTACACTCTACAGAGGCTTCTGGACATCCATGAAAAGCATAGGAAAGCTTTACTAAGCATAAATCAGACATTTATTTGTAAGTTTGGAAACAGAAATTGCCAGTTAAAACAAGTGTAAGAACTAGTTCCCACTTAAACATAACGTACAAATACACAAATATAGAACGTGGATACTTTTATTGTTAAACACATTTTATTATAAAACACATTTGATTATACAACACAAAACCAGCATGTAAACAAAATAAGATGGTTCTTTGCTCACTTTCTGTCATTTAGAAGTCCTAAGATATATGAGCAACTTGATATTTAAAGCAGTGTCTTGTTTGCTAAGCATTGCCCCCAGTTCTTAGCTTAACATGAGCCCGACCAGCTGGTGACCTAAGCCCAAGATACTGAGAACCTGAAAGTGTCTGTCCAGTTCCCTCCCTGCTAGTCTCAGTTTTCTTTAACGCTAGCATTTAAATGCAAATGTAGGCTGTTTGTCTTTCCCCTCTGCCTGTGGTAGGGTGAAAGGAGGGCTCCTTGACAGGGAATATTACTTTTTCATTTGTAAATGTGTGTTTTGGTTAGCACCTTCCTCCCAGACTAAATGTCCGTAAAAGCCTTTCCTAACACTGTCTCGATTGTTGGCACATCCTTAAGATCAGTCGATTGATGCACAACACTTGGGGATGTGTATCATAAAAAGTCTTACTTCTGCAGTCTCTCCATTTAGTACATCTGCACACTGCTTGCTCTCTGTGGCTTTGGATACCTGCTTAAAACAGGTAACAAATCAAAGTCAAAATTGTCTTGCTCTAACATGCTAATAGGATGAACCCCTTCTCCCTCCTTACATACGCCTGTTACTGACAGATAGAAGTCCCAGAGCCTGAAATGCCTGTTTCGAATTTGTCATGTTAAAGTGTTTCAATATTGTGATTCTTGTGATTTACAGGACAGAGATGAGTGCACTGAATCTCCAAGCATTTGTGGTGAGAGGATAAAATGCCTCAATACTCCGGGTAAGTTCTATTCTCTGATAATCAAAGAATGAGGATAATTAGATCTTCAGGAACAGGCCAAAGAGATAGGTAGAGACTCAAGCTTATATGTTAGTGAGTAGTGACATGTACAGCTTGCTGGAATCAAAGGGGTTGAAAAACACTAATCTGTAAGTTGATAGCAGTTCTTGTGGACAATGGGCTGTTTAGGACATTAATATCCTCTAGAAGCATTGGATGGTCCCTTTTGCCTTATTTTCATGGGGGTTTATATGCTTTGTTTTTAATTTTCTCTTATGACCTGACTTTCTTCTTGTTTATGCTAGTGCAAATAGGGCTAAAACAAAATATATTATTCCTAATGGAGAAAAATAGTTGTCATTTTCCTTCTGGTGCACTGGGGTAGATATCTGATTTGATCTAATGAAGGTTCTTGTAAGACCTCCCTCCATTAATCTTATTCTCCTTTAGCAAAAATATTGTCAAATACTGAGGAAAGATCAACAGTTTCCATCATTTGAGAACACTTAGGGGAATGTTTCAGACATTTAAGAACAGATCTGTCTGGTGTTTTGCACTGCAGACTTCATTACTTCATTACATTCTCATGGCAGTCAGACACAAAAGAGCAAAATTAATAGATATACTGAGCAAATTCTATGCAGGTACTAGGTTTCTTTCTATTAGTCTAATTTTTGGTCATCCAAAACACCTTGAAAGAAACTCTGTGATCAAACAGAGCTTTTCCTCCTCTAGGCTTTTAACTTGTGAGAAGAGTGTGGCCTCTGTGAGGGGCAAGAGCTTCTTTCTGCTGATTATGAGTGATTTTGTGCCTTTCCTACCCAGTCATGGTGGAGAAAAAGTGGGTCCCCAGGAAAGGGTTAAAAGACGGTGTGGATTGTCTTATATTGTCCTTATTTCCTCTGGGCAGGAACTGTGTTGGTTTGGATGGTGTTGCTACAAACACCACAGGAAACTGGAAATGACTGGAGGAAGAGAGCACTTCGTGCTGCCTTGTGTGGTAAATGCTGCGCATGAGGTACCATCAGTCTTACAAAAGAAGAGGGAAGACACTTTTAGAGAGTATTAGTGATGGATAGTTGGAGGCAAGACAGCTTAGAGCACAAAATTTGAGTCAGAGCATTGGAAAAGTGTAAGGCTTTGTCTCTTTCTTTGGTGAGACATTGGGTTTGCTTGAGTTGGTGCTTCCTTGGATGGAAGCCCACAAGGCCCCATCCCTCAGAGAGGAGAGCCACCAATGTGGTAGTCATTTGGTGTTCTCATCTGTGCCTTGGAAGAGGGAAGGCTGTAATGAATTTGTTCAGTGAGTTCTGTGGAGGGGAGGGGACTCAGACCAAGAAAACGTCTGTACAACTTCTGGAGGAACGTAAGTGGGGGCAAAATACTGCCAGGAAACAGATGGGTAGTGATGGTGTGTCAGACCACAGAAAGGCAGTAGTATTTGGAAGGAAAGGAATCTTCCCTTTCTTCCTCTTCACCCACTTTTAATGGTGGCTTGTAGATATGTGAAAGCAAGCTAGTTCCCATCACCTGGGCAGGAATCAATGCCCTGCCAATGTTGTTCCCATCTGTCATGGAAGAGAGAGTGTTCCTTTTTTGTTAGAGACCACTGCTACTTTCATCCTGTCTGTTCACGGTAGCTCATTATCTTACACAAGTGCAATTAACGTGTCAAAAGAAAGGCTGAAATGGAATGTCTGTTTCGGGTAATGAAGGGAACAAGGGTATGCGATGTGACATATGAGTTCCAGATGTTGAATGTGGTTTCTTCAGCTGCACGCAAAGGTTGTTGCATCTGTAGCAACTCATGTTCAATGCACAGTGTGAGGGGAGACAGAGCAAATAACAGTAAAGAATCATGTAACTAGGAGCCTCTCTTTCTTCACCCTTCCACTTTCCTCTACATCATACCTTCTTCCTCTGCTGCTTTTTCTCACTTTTATGTGGGATGAGAGTTGTTATGTTATTTGATTAAAGGCTAGTTATCAGGGTTCAGTAACAGTTTGGGGTACATAATCAGTGAAAATGGAGTTTGGTGCATAATTTCCTTCTTAGATAACCATGGGAGAGTGGTCAGACCATTTATCTAACAAATAGAATCAACCAAAGGCACTCTCCCTGGAATGCTATGCAAAATAAAGAGGACTTACTGTAGAACTTTCTGTGGGATGCAGGGGAAGAGGGATGAAAATCTAGACAGATATCCCTGATTTGTAATTAACCATATTGATATCTGATGATCCAAATTTGACATAGGGGGTTTAAAAAGAGAAGGATTCCCATATTTAATGTGCTTGAATGTAACCTTTGCATCAGGCAGTTATGAGTAGTAGCAGCAGAAAAATACATGCATGGCTTACTCTAATTGCCTTGCAATTACCTGGCCTCCACGAGTGGCACGGGCTGGGGATTGTGCTGCAGAAAGACTCAATTTCTCAAAACCAGGCTGAGTACAGCTGGGCTGCTCGCTGTGCAGCAGCGCGCAGAGCAAGGAGCCTGGAAGAGATGGCAGAGGCTGTAAAGCGGTAAAGAGCAGCAGGAAGCAGTCCCAGCATGCTGCTGTGCTGGTTTTCTGATGTTTGGCTATCATTTGCTGCTTGACCTCTTCTGGGCAAAGGGTGGGGTGCTGCTCTTGCAACTGTGGCCACAGTAAAAAGCAGCCTGTGTGCTGCTTTGAAGTACACACAGGGAACACCTGCTGCAGATCTAACCGGTAAAAGACTAGAAAGCAAATTGGGGCATATAGCCATCACAAGTATTTGTGAAACCTGACATCTGTAAATACTCGAATGTACACTAAAATATTTTAGAGAGATGAATAGCATAGAAAGTGTTTCTAGGCACTACTGAAAATCTTCTCTGCCATGTGAACCAGCTGTGTTTGTGTACTTACTATCGGTTTGTCCAGTGTTTCTCAGTGATGGTGGAGCTACTGATGGAGTTAAAAGTGGTTGAGAAGTGTCATGTGAGCAAATATGTCATGGTTAAAACTGGTTTCAAAGGGAAAGATTGTCTGGAACTTTTTTCTGCATTCCCTCTAGAATGTGTTCAGTTGAAAAAATGTAATCTTATTTATTTGGCTTTTGTTTCTCATAAAAAACCAAGACACTTTCAGAGGTGAACAAAGTGTTAAGTTTCTCTTGACTTTTCTTCAGGTGGACAAAAATCTTACTGTTCTGCAGTGAGGTCTTTTGATAAAATAGCACATGGTGTTAGAAAGAATATTCTCACATAATAAATTGTTCAGTCCTACATATTGGTGTTAGTGGAGAATCATCACTTAAATGAATGAAATGTAAATAGACAAAGTGATACGAGCATGAATATATGAAGCCTACATAAATTAATAGTGTCTGGTGTTCTCTGCTGAACAATGTAGTATCAGAAGTGAATTCTAGCCAACATTCTGACCTCCCCTGTGGACCAGGTGTGTGTGTCTCTGTCTTGCAGTTTGCAGCAAGTGTGGCGAACTTTCCTGTCTGCATCAGCCATTGGCATAACCTGCCCCACCCTGGGCTAGCAATGGAGAAATACGGCTTGTTGGGGATCCATGCAAATGCTTGTAGTCCCAGTCTTAGTGCAGTTCCCAGCCCAGATACAGAAAGTTTCCACCTAAAGAATAATGCAAATGTATGACACAGGATCTAGATAGTAAAGGATATTTAAGAAGATCTCTTAGAGAGATGATTATTGAGTTTTGATTGTGGTGCTAAAAAAGCATAAATGAGTGCATGAGTATTAAGTTTTGAGGCACAAACTGCAGGTGGTTATTCTTTAGGATGCTTTAGATCTTGTGTGTTGATTTAGATCCTGAAATCTCCATGCACAAAGGTTTTGGGTTCTGGTTGCTCCAGGTGGAAGCACTGGCAGCTGGCAGAGCTCTTAGAAAATTGCCATAGAAAATTACAGGCTGTTTTTAAAACCTGTTTTTTGGGTGTGCATTCTTTGATCCACTGAGGTCATGGTGTGCCATTTAACAGCACAAAATTACTTTATGTCAAAGTAATTTCAAACAGCACATATATATTCTCCTCACTGTTTGCAGCAGTGTTTTACTTTAGCTTGATCACAGCCACTGCTGTCTTGTGTCTTAGGGCAGTGGTTTCCCACTTTTTAAACACGTAGACTGCTGCACAATGATTTTAAGCCTGCTGTTTACAGTTTAGGTTCTCCTATTTGTCTCTCACAGGTTTTTTAAAAAACTATAATACAGAGTGAACGCCTGGGATCTCTGTCCCTTGGGTTGCAAAGTGCTGCTTTAGCAATGCAGCAACAGCAGCGCTACCCTGTAGCATGGCTGGGCAGGCAGTGCATATTTCTCCCTGTGTAGGGAACTCTGCGTTAGCTGAAAGGATCTTAGCTGCTCAGTTTACCACTCACCATGCCTTTTGCCTCAGGGAAGGAAGAAAGTGTCTTTGGAGCAATATGATTCTATCTGATATGTTACAGATTTTTGTTAGAATTGCCTCTACGTAGATTCTTTTTCACTCCAAACCATTGTGCTTGTCTTGGACAAGGTGAGTTATGCCTAATATTTCCTCTGTAAGCTATCAAGGTTTCTTTAATAGCAACAAAGTGATCTAACATCATAACTACCTTCTGTTTTCTCCCTCATGATTAGGTATATTATCAAAGATACTCGATATGTGGAGCTGTAGAGTTCTTATTTTTAGCATTTTAAAGGTATGACAATAAAAATAGTCCATTTCCTGTGAACAGGTGGTTTCCGATGCCTTGGAGTTGCTGAGAAAGATGCAGCTTTGGGAATGTGTGGAGAGGAGTATTTCTTTAATAAGGAAATGCAGGAATGCCAAGCGTGTTTAAAATGTGAAGACGGAATGGTGGCCATGCCTTGTTCCACTGTCAGTGACACGGTTTGCTCAGCATCCGGTGAAAACAAGCTCTCAGAGTCTTGGGCGGCAAACATCATTCTGCCCTCTGTAAAGCCTGGCATCTCACAGGTCTACTCTGGCTTGAACTTGAAGATAAAGGGAAAGCTTCCCTGTGAAATCCTGTCCATTGAAGATAGCAGCCTGGTATTCCGGCAACATGGTCTGTTGTGGACTGATCTAAATTTCGCAGTAAAGCACAGCTGCAGGAACTTTTTGCAGCTTTCCTTAAAGCTTAATGGCAGCGAGGAAGGCTATGAACTGAGCGGTGTTCGGATCGAGCAGCCAGAAGGAAAGTATTTCCAGAGCACCAGCTTGAGCAGTGCCGCTGAAGTGGAGCCCAGCCAAACTCTTTCTGTGTATTTGAGGAGCCCTAATCAATTCTGCAATCAAAGCAAAGACTTAAATATTTATGATCTTAATACCCCACTCAGTTTGTTTTGGTTGTCCCACGACACAGGTGCTGTGGCACTCAGCGCTCAGATGTCAACAGCAATGCATTACCAAACCAACTATCGACCTACCTTTAAAATAATTTCTGTGTCTGACCCTTATATGCTAAGTTTATCTCATGATGGCAGAGCTATAAAGTTCACCGAAACTGGTGTTGTCAAATTTGTGTTTCACCAAGCATTGTATTCCATGGGTCACACGTGTGTCCGGGAGGGCTTCTCCTTAATTTCTTATATCAATAGGAATGGTACCAACAGAGAATTAATGAATGTTTTTAAATCTGGAGTTAATTACAGAGACACATCGATATCTGCTTCTGGGGCCACAAAGGTTGGTGCTGGAGACCTGGTTAGCTTTGAGATCCTTTCCCCTGCACAGTGTAATGTTCGGTATTTTGGAGATAGTTCTGGAATTAGCATGTTTAGCCTCATCTGGATCCCTTCAGCGGTTTCTAGTGCCATATCAGCCACAGTTTCTGTCACAGGTCTGCCTACCGGAGCTGTGAGAAACAAACTACTGGATTTCACCCAGGTCTCAGCCAATGAGAAACAGATACAGCTGGTTTCTTCTGGACAGCTTGCTCAGAAGTATTTTATTTTTACTGAAAAGGGAGTTGCCAGCCTTGCATTTAACTTAAAGCTAATCCATTCGTGCAATGTGCTCAAAGTGACTCTCAATCAGTTGGCTATGGATCACATGCAGCCCACAGCAATTGCTCAGCAGATTGGAGGTCAGATGCCAGAGGGAAGCATATGGACCAGCATGTCCCTCCGGGCGTCTTTTGAAGTGCAAAATGGAACACTGATATCAATTTCTCTTGACTGTGTGCGTGGAAGGATCAATCAGATCACTCATGACCATGGAACCAGTATATCTATTTTATGGGTTTCATCTTAATTTCTGCACAGTGATGATAGCATGGATTTGGGGTTTAAATTGTATTTGGATTCTACTCTGATTCTATA
This sequence comes from Origma solitaria, assembly GCA_013397895.1. Classification (NCBI taxonomy): domain Eukaryota; kingdom Metazoa; phylum Chordata; class Aves; order Passeriformes; family Acanthizidae; genus Origma; species Origma solitaria. Next base: position 319,450 of record VZRL01007150.1, read on the forward strand.
CATATTTGACACTATACTGTGTTAACTTCAGCAGATGATCCCACCAAATCCTCTCAATTTTAGGAATATTTAAATATAATCTGAATGGAATGGTCACTATTTAAAGAAAACAAGAGCTTTCAGTGTCCAGGTTTTTGATTCTGTTACCATCTTTAGGCAGGGGAACATTGAATTCAGATCAAACTCCCTTATTTTTAATAAAGCAGTCTCTTAAAATGGATTATTTCTGGACCACAGAAAATTGCAGCTGAGGGTAAATAGCATTTAGTACTGTAACTGAAAGCAGCACAGCCAAATAATTGAAACCTGCTTTCATTTTTTTTCATGCAACAGGCTAATAAAGGGACTAAATGTACTTCAGGGCTAATTTGTCTACATCTTACAAAATATTGTGCTTTCCATAAACGGAGAGAACATGCCTCAAATAGGTGATAATGTGGCAACACTGGAGTATGCATTCTTAATATTGTGGAAATGGACTGGGTCAAAAATAGAACATTGTTTTTACAACAAAAACAGTGGAACTAATGACTGCGCTAATTTCATTTGGAAATTATCTGCATTTAAGTAATTTGGGAAGGCTTTTCCCTGTTTTTAGTTTTGCCAGTGAAAAGATGCGGAATGAGAGGGAAAGAAGTCTATTCTAAGAAAGAGTACATAGGCAGTAAGAAACAAGTACTAAAAGAATGTCTTGAAAATGAAATTTCTTTTAAACAGCAAAACATTTCTCTGATCAAAAAGACATTATTCTCAAGTCTATTTATTTTGATGAATAGGTGCTTGCATTAAAAAGGCTTTTTTTTTTTTCAAATCAAATTCAAGGAAATGGTGAATTCATTGACACTAAATTTTATCTTCTTCCAGCTCTTCCATCAAACAATTTTTTCTTTTTCTAAATTATGTAGGCTGTCTTCTCTCATTTTCTCCTTTTTCATCTACAAATGCTTCTTCCCTCTCTCATTTCTTTTGTTAGGAGTAAATGACATGCCTTGTGTCATCTCTTTCCAGCTTACTTCCAGCTTTCCTACAAAAGGATGGATGTTTGTGTCACACACGTAACTACACAAGAGGGACATTAACAATGCACTTGCAGGCTGCCTTATATCAACCCTACTGAAAAGAAATATTATGTACAATATAACTTTAATATGTCTGTCTAAGTATGTATATCTAAAATATGTATGTACATTGCTGTGTTTTTAGTCTGTTTTGGAGTTTGTTACACTTTTTTTGCTGTATAATGTCCTCTGATAATTTTCTGTACTAGAATGAACCCAAGTGCAAGACTTCTATCTGGTGGTTGTTTTAACTTGTGGTATTATAACTGTGTCCTTAACACCTGAAGTCATCTTTCCATCATCTTTTTTTCTTCCAGAATATACTCAAAGATTCAGGGTTTGGACAAACGGTTTTCCTGCTCCAAATAGAGAACATTAATTATTTTTGCTTTCAGCTGCAAAGTCTAAGCAGTCTGTCACAGGACACCTCACTGGGCATTGTGTTGCAGCCAGCATAAGCACACAAATCAGTAATCCTGGTGTCCCCAAAGTCTGTCTGTGTGATGATCTTAGTGCCTGTGTGCAGCCAGGGTCTCCTTTGTTCTCTCAAGGAAGGATATATTAAGGAAGGATGAATTAAAACTACTATTGAAGGTGTCCAACATTTGCAAAACACTGTTATCATTACAGAGGACATTTTGTAGTGGTAGAGACGGAATTTGGAATGAAAAACATGTGTATCTGTTGTGTACGGAAGGGCTGCATTACCTGGGAGCAGAGCAGTTCTTCTGGGTACTTCACTCTTCGAGTCTACTGAGACTGAACAAAGCTGAAATGGCACAAGAGTTATTCTTCTGGCATACTCATTCTGCTGTCTGTAGAAGGGTGCATGTGATGCAGGAGAAGCTCTGCAGAGAGCTCACATGGGTATTTCTGTGGTAAGAGTGCAGGGAGAGACACTGTTAGAGAAAGCTAGAAATTATATCCTTATGTTTTTGTGTTAGAAGAAGTTAAGAAAGTCACTTTCTCACAAACAGAACCCCTTATTTTCCTTTGCTGATCTGTGCTATGCAGTTCTGTTGAAGGCTGTCACTCCCCAGTATGACAGCTTAAGGCTCATTATAGTTTTAAACCTGTGTAGCAGAGATCAGAATCTGTTGTTAGAAATAATCTGGTACATGTTTAGCAAAGTGCAGATGTTACTTGAATATAATTAACATTTGCCTGTATATGGCATATAGCGAATCTAATGGTGTGACTTGTGTGAGAATGCTTTCTCTGAATGAGATTGTGAGATCAGTGGAGTTACTTAAACAGGGAAGAGAATGCTGCCCCAATCCGGTATTATACATGTCGGTGGTACCTACATTGAAATGCACCATTATTAAAGGATGCAGAAAAACTACAAGGAAGACACACATGAACATTATTACAGCTGAGAGAGAGTCCAGTGTATAAATTGTTCAATGTAGTAAAACATTTTGGAGGATTCTGTGGGGAGTGCCCAGAATTTCCCTTAAATTCAGAATGAATTTTTAGATGCACAGTGGCAGAAACACAGTATTTTGCATTCATCTGGAAGTGATAATGCATCTAATAATTATTACTCATGTCATCTGTGATAAGGCACTCTGATAGTGAGAAAAGAGCCTTATCCAATGTGTATTATTAGTTGCAATTTACAGCAAAATTAGCCTTATTTCAAGCAAGAAAGACTGATCATTGAGCTTTTTTTTGAATCTCTCCCTTCCAAAAAAAAGAAAAGCCTGGATCTGTATTTCAGGGCACTCACTGACCTTGGTTATAGAAACAGGAGTTTGGAGTATGGCGGAATCAGTATGGATTTATGATAGCCTAATTAATGGCAGAGTATATAGTCTTTGCATCTATGAAAATGATATATTGCCTCATACCATGCAACATTAAGTGCTGCACTATTATCCTGATTAAGATAAAGTTCAAGAGGAATGGATGCACAATGAATGCTGATTTTATGGCACTTATCCCATTTGCTGTAATAAATTGCATGTTTTATTGACAGGTATCTTATTAATTATATTTACAACTTTTGAAATTTTTTATTAATTTTTTCCATATGGTTTCTTTCTATTAATAGTACAATATAATACTGTGAAGTATGGAATTCGTTTAAAAACTTTTATTTTGCATCTTCTGATACCATATTCATGAATTTGGTTAAAATAACTGGAGACAGTCTCTTCACTCTCTTCTGCCAGAGGAAGTATTTCCAAAGGAAGTATTCACAAAGTAACAGAGTAAGTATGAGGCTGGTAGAATCTACCTGTATGGAAAGAATTTGAGTTAACACACCCAGGAAAGCAGGTGCTTATTTCACTGCATTATGAGGATAACAGGCAAGTTGTTGTTATAGAAGATTTGACCATTAAAGGAGGAAAATAATTCAGGTTGTATAGTACTTCTCATACAAAAGAAAAAAAGATCTGGCTTACAAAAACCTGCATTGTTTTGTATTGGGAAACATTTTGCAAGTTTGAGGCTTTTACTTGCATATATTTATTACCTGTGCAAATTTTTTATGCTTTCTCTGAAGTTAAAGCTGGGCAGAATATATGAAGTCTATTTTAATATTATGGATGTTCCTCTGTTCTATGGTCTCTGCAGATTGCAGTGCACTGTGAAAATGATACTATTTTCTTGTGGTGCTTTTTGTGAAATTTTCTACTTTGAAGTATTACCTTGTTTTAAAAATACTGTTTAGACACTTGCCTCTGTTAATATTATATTGTAATATGTTTTAAAAGAACTTTACTGAGATAAATAAAATCGTAAAACTTCATTGGTATTCTTGTTCTATTCTGAGGAAGACTAATGGTGGCTCTTGCATTTTTTACCACTGACTCTTTTGGGGTCAGTATTTCACGGATGGCATCTGAGTTAGTCACCTGTGCTTGCTGAAGTGGCACTAAACAGGAACAGTAGTAGTGGACATTTCTAGAGATATTTAATCTGTCTGCCTTCTGTTCCCATGGTTGTAACGGTAGTCATAAGAGCAGTACAGTTTATTCTGGTCATGGCTAGTGCCCCAGTAATACAGAGAAGAAAGAAATTTGTCCTGCCTTGGTGCTTCTTAGGCTCTCTGTTGTATGTGAAAGCTTTTATGGTGTTGTGGGGGGTCCAGATCAGACTGTTGCAGTAGCACAGCTATGCTTCTGTCAGGGTCTGGCCAAGTTAAAACTCATGTGTTCTCAGTAGAAACTTTACAAGTATTTTAAATTGTACATCTGTTTCTTCTTTTTGGAGATGTTATTGTTTATTGGATGTGAATGAAAGAGAGGTGCTGTAAAAAAGGGATTACAGACATCATTAACATGCCCTAAATTACCCAAGGATAAAATTCAGAGGGAGGAGAAAAGACGTATTTATGAAATACTGTTGAAAATAGAACTGTCCTCCTCCAGGCTGGATCAAAACTGCCCCTTCTCTTCTGGCCTTCAGCAGCTGACACTGTTTATGCCTTTTCCTTAACCATCTTGATGTTTGCCTGCTCCCCACAATGGCTCTCTCAGTCACTTTCTGTTTCTCTTCGTGGGTCTGACATTCCCTTGTACAACATCCCCACGTAGAGGTCTGGAAGCACATTGTGTGACCAGGCCTGGTGCCCCTTCCTCTGCTTGGAGCGTTTTCCTTACAGAACGGTTCAGAAGATATTCACTGTGTTAGTGGCAGTGCCTGTGCTGCTTTTGCTGTGCTGCCTGGTAGAAATAAGTGGTGAGTGGGCCTCAGAATAGCTGACTGGCCCATATGCTGGAATTCAGCACCTCTCTATCTATACCTGTCTTTCACTGTCTGGTTCTGGTTGTATAAAAGCCAAATGACTGCAAAAGAGGGATCAAAAAAACTCGTTTGCATTAAACAATAGAATTGCTACTGCTAAAACAGAGTTTCTTGGCCAGCTGCAGTTTGCACAGCTTTCTTCAGCGCTTCCTTGGAGCTCTGCAGGCACACTGTGACCTGCAGGATTGCACCACTTGTTCACAGGCTCTGCCAAGGGAAATAAACTGCTCTGCAGACTCTCTAGGTCGATCCAGTTAAATGGCATCTCTTGAAAGTAGCCTTAAAAGGCTGAGTGTAATTTCCTTGCTAGAAGGATGTTAATGCCTGGCTTTAGCAGAGGCTTGAAGTAAAAGCCTGTCATGTTTATATACATACATATGTACATACATGTGTACATACATGCATACATGTATATGTATATATTTATATAATCTCCTTGGTCTTCATTAAATAGCATTTTCTTTAAAAGGAGAACTGTGGGAAAAGGATTTTTAAAGGTTCCTGCATCTTCTTATAAAATCAATGTCTTCAGCTTTCTCCTTTGCCATTTTTTCACTGGAGACGTAGAGGAAAGAAAGGGAAATAAAGAAGTGAAGGTAGGGGGAATGGAGATAGAAGGGGAGAAAAGTGGAAGAAGGAAAAAGTGATCTCCAGTGTTTAGGTATTTTCATGTATAGGAATTTAAACTAGTTTTTGTCAGAACTTTTGGAAAGAAGTTCTTGGTCTTTCAATCAGTTGTATTTGAACATTTGTTCAACTGAAAATTCAATCACTTTTGGCTTAATTTTTGTCTGTTCATTAAAGCACTTCCCACCCACCACCTTTTGTAAACTGAAGTAACGTTAGAGTATACTGAATATGCTTAAGTATTTTGCTCAGCTGGAACATTAAGTTGGGTAATTGGGTTAATTAAATGCTAACTTATATTGGGAATTCTCTGGATATATTTGTGGGTTTTGGCATGCAAACCTCAGTTTTCATCATTACCTCTTAACTATGTTTATATTGGGAACTGCTTCTCATTAGATAAATGAGCCTTCTCTGAACTCCATGTTATCATCACGTGACTGCTAATGGTACCTTTAATTCTCCTTTGGGTATTTTTCTGTTATATTGCAGTCAATAATCTAGACATGTACTAAGTGTCTTCAGGAGCTCTGTGCATGTAGAATGTTGACAGAGTGTTCTGGTCGCAGTTGGTTTTTCCTGACGTGCTTCATTGTTTTAAATCACAGGTGGTATTCAGTTCAGAAGTCCACACGATAGATCTGGGCTTTCAAAGCCAGTTTGGTCTGGTGAGTGGTTTAGACTGGTAAGCACATCTGAGTTTCATGATTGCAGCCTTCTTTTGCAGAGTATAAAAAACTTCTGAGAATACTCACAGATTAAATGCAGGTGTCTGCAGTAAAGAGCTGGAGGTGCTTTACATTAAACCCAAATAAAAGCCTCATACTCTGCTGAGAAGGTCAACAAAATAAAAAGATTTAGCATATACTGTAAAACACACTGTTTGTTGAAGGAGAAGTACATTTGTTGGTTTTATTAGGAGAGGAGAATGAAAACGTGTGCTTTATACCAAGTAGATAAGACAAATTACTTCAGATGCCTTTATGCCTGAAAATGTTCTATATTTCATTTCTTCTTGAACATGTACCTAGATTTGTTTAAACCTTTGCTTCAAACTACTGCCATATCAGTAATCTTAATATAGGTTTGATTTGTGTTAAAACCTTTGAGGATATTTTTCCTGTGTGCCAGACAAACATAATACATTTCAAGCACCACTGATCAATCCTTGAAAAATAGTGTCCAATACCACAAGTCTCCCAAGAGATGCAAGCTCTGTGACCCTGTCTGAGACAGCAGTTGTCATCCTCAGCTGCCTCAGCCTCCTGAAGCCCTTGTCCCATGGTGGTCAAGCTTCCCCCACCTTTTGTCCTTGCTAGAGGTGTGCAGTGACAGCTGTATTGGGTGGGAAGCTGCAAATATTTGGGTTTGACCTGCCATAAATGTTTTTTTGCCTCTGATTTTGTCCGTTCTACCTTTCATGGTTAGCCATGAGGCCGAAAATCCACTGTTCCCACATTTCCACCCTTGATGTGCACCTTCTGCTCTCTCAGGTTTGGTGTGCTGCTGGGGTTTCAGCTCTTGGTTTGTGTTCAGCAGGCTTCCCTCTCATGCTCATCTGTGAAGCACCACATAAACATCACACACCTCTGAAAGCTTAGATATTGCATAACCAAAGGTGATTTGTCCTGTTCGGACCTGTACAGCCTTAGGAGACAGGGAGGTGGCATTTTCATGTCTAGAGAGACCTGTTTCCATGACAGCGCTCTTGCAGCATTTCACACCTTTTGGTATCACCCCTTGCTCTTGAAGTATTGATGTCCTTGAAAATGACATCTTCTTTCAGGTTGTGTGTTTACACATGCACTAGAGAATTCACTTAAATCCTGAGAAGAGAGGGAATACCTCTTTTTGTCTTACCTTTCCAATTGCTCCCAAAGCCAGCTATGTGGAAAAGATCTGCTTTCATCCAGTCTTCCTGGCATTTGGTTTCCAGAGGCCAGAATACAAGGTGTTTTTCCTAGCCTGCATATAAGATAATAAATACCTACAGTATTAGTGGTGTGCTACTGATAAAATGTATTTCAGAATTGATAATCTCAGAATCTGGCCACCTCTGCAGGCATATTTAAATTACAATGCAGGTATCAAAGTCTTTGAAGATTGGTTTCTGTCCAGGTTGAGCACAATATTCTTTGATAAGAAACAGGTTGGAGAGCACTTGGAAATACTGATGAAAACATGCTGGGCTGGCTCTGGGAGAGGGACCCTTGCTGAAGCCCAGGAGTTGACATGACTGAGGGTGCTGCTGCAGCCTGGCCCCTGCAGAAGCAGGAGTTTGTGGGACCTGACCAGTCCCCAGGACATGCCAAGCTTTAGGAATGGCTGGGTGTGTTGAGGCTATTTTGCTGTTGTAGCATTTTTGTTGCTCATTGCTGTACTCCTATGGGTAAATAATGCTTTCCTTGGAAGGTTGCCTGTATTCAGTGTTGTAGCCAATAGCAACTTAACGGAAATTTGTTCCAGAAACCCAGCCTGGTTTGAATATCTGAACAAAATGCCTAGAAACTGCAGATGTTTTAGCATGGAGATTTTCACGAAGTGGACTGAGTTTTCACAAATCAATAGGGGCACAGGATATGTCACTTGATAATAAAGACTTAGGCTGGGACTCTAACAGACACCCTTAATTTTTATACTGTAAAAACCTGCTAAACCCAATGCGAGTATCCAGGCTAAGGTCTGTATTAGGGATTGGGGTATTCTTAAATAAAACTATTTCTGACGTAACTCAAAGAAGGCTTCATTCTGTCTGTGCTATAGTTTGCCTCGTCTGTATCCATATCACAGTTCTGCCAGGGAACCAGCAGATACAAATTCACTGGATCTGACACTGATGGTGAAATGTTGAGAGCTCCTGGTCACGTGCGTCTGGATTTATGGAGTGGAATGTGAAATCTCTTCTGCAATCATTCTTTCCAGCTATCTGCAAGATCGGCAGGGATCTGCTCTCTTCTAATAAATAAGCACTTTGAAACAGGGATTTGAATTACACTGCTTTTGGTAAATTGAAAACCCTTACTTCAGCAGTGCTACTGTTTCTGACAAGATACATCACTGAGGTCTGGATCCTTGCTTCAGGGAACAGATGCTCAATCTGTATTCGAGCTCTCAGTCCAGACTCCAGGGCTAGGATACCCTTACCCCTCACCACTGTAGCCCTGTTAACAGCAGTGTCTTCAGAGCTGAGCAGTGGCAGTGGCTGTCGCTACACCAGGAGGATGCTCCAGGCCCATCCCCACCCCAAAACTCCTGGTGTCTCCACCCAAAAGCAGAAACTCACACACCCAACACTGACATTTCCTCTGCTACAGTAGCCCTGGTCCGTGTGCATGGACATCCCTCCAAACTTCACACCCTTGCAACCACGCCAGGCCCTGGCTCAGTGTGTGCCCAAGCAGTGGGGTTCCCTCTCAGCAGGAAAGGCTGAGGATGGGGCTGCAGGAGCCTGCTGAGGAAGAGAGACAGGAAAGAACTTTTCTGGTTTCAGGGCCACTAGATGCTGATTGTGCTCACATTGCGCTAGAGGTGTTTCTGTGGCCATCAAGGCTGCCAGGAAAGGTTTGTCTGCTAGAGAGGACCTTTTATTTGTTTCAGTGAAAAACTCTGAACAGGGCAAGGTCTTATTTATCACTGCCTTGGCTGAGCAGTCATAAAAGTGGCAATAATAGTTAGTTGATAAGAGCGGGAAAAAGGCAGGTCTCCAGCCCTGGGGAAGGCTTTGACGAATGGCTGCTCACTAGATTGGAGGTGTTGCTGGCTTGGAGACAGATGGGCTCATCAGCTGTGTGCAGGTAATGCTACAGGTAAATGAGAGAAGTTACTGTAGGTGTAGTTGAGGTCATTACAGCAACCTCTTTATCTGCTGTTGACATCTTTTGCCTTCATAGCTAGCTCATTTTTCCTTGAAACAGACCAGGGAGTGAGGGATGAGTGAGCTCTCTGGGCACAAAGAAAAGGATGTCTTTTGATTTTGGTGCCGTGCATTAAACAGCTGTGTTGGTGACTAATCTTTGCCCCAAACTGTATTGTTGCTAGTTACATGGGCTCCTGATTTTCAATGAGTTAATGACAGATGTAGTCCTTACTTTTACAAATCTTTGTATTTTCTATTTCTTTAAGTGTATCGCAATATGTATCAGCTAGTATTCACTGAAACCATTTGTTAAAAATTTCTGTACAGATTTAGATGAGTGGTAATTGAGTGTTAAACCCCCATACGGTCCCTTTCAGAAGGAGACAAACACACAGTCTACAGCTTGCCTTGTACAATGCTTTAAGCAGTACAGATTTGTTATGTGTCTCCTTTCATATTTCTGAGTGAGCAACTAATTGTTATAGTAAATGTGGTGTTTCGGGTAGGTTTTTGGGGCTTGGGTCTATTTCTTAATGTGAACATCCACGCTGACATGCCTTAGGTGCCCTGAGGTCAACGCTGAAGTCTTCAAAGACTGAATTAATCTGACAAAAGAAAATATTCAGAGCAGAGGCTGTAAGTGTGAAAACAGAGAAGGTCACAGTCACTCCCTTCCCTCATTTTCTGTGGATTCCAGCTAAACCCTTAACTTCATTTGATACAACAGGATGTGTTGGTTACTTTATTAGAAAGAAAAGGAGTGTATGGGGGAAGAAATCTGGGAATTCCTATATTGAACACCTAGGAAATGCTTTTGGATTTAAGCTTTAATGGTAGAAATATTTAAGAATGTTTCTAAAGGTAAATTGGATGGGATTCTGTACTCTTGACACCTACTTATTTTGATTTGTCTTTTTGCAGCCAGTTCATAATTTAAATTTGAAAAAAGTATTTCTCATGAGCAGATGAAGAAATTCCTTAACCACAGCAGGCAGCAGAGATCTTCAAAGATTTTTTTAGGTATTTTTCCCTTTTTGAGAACTACTGAAACTAGATATGTATCAATAAAGACAAATGCATCGTCTTCAAACATCTAAGTGAATTAATGCCCAGTTACCTATTTTGTCAGACCAGACAGTCAAAAAGGAAGCAGCACCTTTTACTACCTAGCCAAAGACTGTCAGGACAGGGTGTGCCATTCCCCCTTGCCACAGCTCACCTTGTGCTCTTGAGTCACAGCTTAGAGCACGCCCTGTTTTGAAGAAAAGCTGTTGCCAAGCTTTTGGAGGTTTTCAGAGCAGGCTCAGCGCTCAGGACAGTGACACTGAACCCATCATACAGCCTGAAATCACTGTGGACTACTCTGTGCGCTGTGGATGATTATTTAGCTCTTTCTGGTGCTCTTTCTCCTTATCTCCAGATTTCTTAAGAAGCCCATTACCACAGCCTGTGTTTTCAGTGTATTTCCTGTCGTCCTCAGCTTGCCCTGAGAGCCCTGTGCTCTTTCTTCTTCTTTAGAAATCTAAAAAATGCATGTCTCAGCATAGCAGTTTCTACTAGAAGAGTAATGAGTTCTAATTGTTTCTTTGTTCTAAAGAGAATAACATTTGCTGGGCACGTGATAGACTAGAAAAGAAAATTGAAATATAGAGCAAGGGAAATACAGCCTGAGCACAGGGTAGCATATCAGATGGTCTATTTGCCTATAATTGAGCCATTCCTTCATCTTCCCTAAATTGAGTAGATTATTCCCCTTTCTTCTCTTCCAAGCTTGCAGGGAGCTGAGCTGGTTTGGTGGCAGTTGTGAACAGAGCTTGATAAAATGTCAGACTTTTATGGGTAATGTCTGCTCGTTTCCTTATCTCTACCTTTCCATTGAATTTTTAATAAAATTACTGATATACTGATGAGAAGAGATTTTTCATATACTGTTATTTGATTCTGAAGTACAGAGCCTTGAACTATATCCCTGCAACATTCTGAGAAGGAAGTGTTGCATATCCTTGGAAATGAACACAGAACCATTCCCTGGCAATGGTCTGGTGGCCAGTATCACAGGCTGGGGTTTTGTTAATTTTACAGTCCTCCCTAGTAGTTTATTGTTGACCCATATCAAAGTCACGACGCTGGCTGGATCATGGGCACAAATGCTCTGTTCTTGTTTGGATTTCAGGGGTCTGACCACAGAGTGCTGGTGTGGCTGGGCAGGTGGCTCAACCTATTTGCTTTTGCTACTTTAAAAATGGGATAAGGGACCACTGCACCCCTACAGGGGTGTTATGAGGGTAAAATTCATTACTAATGGCTGTGAGGTATTCAGATGCAGTGGTAATGAGGCAATGGGGGTGTCTGGAGTATGTGCTTCACTGCACATCTGAAGCAAAACATGTCTGTTTCCTTGGCAACCGCTCTGCATCTGTACTGCTGTACCTGCTCTCCGCAGGGTGTGGAAATATCAAGCATCACTACTGCATTGTGCTCACACTTCGCTCCATTCATGCTCTGCTATTAAAAAATTCTGTTTGCTACATTGGCACTGTGAGCTCTGAATGGTGCAGGCCTATTCCTCCCTCTTCCTCCCCATCTCTCTCCACCTCCCTCCCTCCAGCCCTCCTTTTCCTCAGCTTAGCCTCCTTCTCTGCTTACAGCAGAAGCCTCGGGGTCACCCCACCTTTGGTGGGAAGCAGCAGCACTTCTCTGAGCAGCGCACAAATGTGGTAATATGGAAACACATCATGTCTGTGTCCATGCACTGCCCTTGAGGAAATTAAAACAACGTGAACTTTCTGAACAACAATTAGTGCTGCCATCTGTTACTGTCAGCAGATGTACATGATAACCTTGTGTTTGCATTCTTGGAAAGAGCTGTGTGTATTTCACTTATGTTGTCTATAAAGTCTTTTCCTTTCAGCGGTGTAGAGATATGTGGTATTATCTAGCAGTTTTATCGTGACATGTGCCACGGTTGTATGAATGCCTTTCCATAAAACAAATGTCACGGAGATCTGCAGCTCTGAGCTGTACGCGGTCACTGTTTCTAGACCGATGAGAGTTTATATCCCATGGAAGCCCAAGGACTGCTCGTGTGAGAAGGAGCTCACCATAGCCTGGAAACTTTGTGCAGCCTTGTCCTCCTAAAGCAGCTGCTGTCTGTGTCCTCCTTTGAACTGCCGTGCGTGAAGATGAGTGGTGGCTCCCAAAGATCCAATCCTACACGTGGAGAAAAGCAAATATGTCGTGTTTAAATAGCTGTCACCATTCAAAATTAAAACTTCAAGTTTTAAGCTTTTTGTTCTTCTCACTATCAGTCTAGCCCAGTTACCATGCAAAGACATAAGGGAAATATAGGGGGAAAAAAGTGTTGAAAACACACCTAAGTTCAAATTCTGGCGCTCTGCTTATTTCCAGCACCTGCATCTCTTCAGCTCAATTTCTCTGGGGTCCATTGCTCTAAGCACTTCTTCATTTGCCTTCACCTCTGCTCACGAACAGGTTTGCAGCTCTGTGCATTTGCATTGGGTAATGTACCATGAAAAAATGCCAAACAAAAGGGTTAAGGTGTTGCAAGACTGAACATGAGAATCAATTTCTGGTTAAGAAATGAAAAAGGAAGCACAGAATGTGGGCCACAACACTGTAAATCTGCCCAGTCATTCAGTGCTTATCTGAGCATGATATTACCACAATTATATCTTTAGTGTGAGTGAGACCTCCATCCATTTTCTAAAAGCTGGAATGTGAATAGGTACAAAAGAAATGAGAATCCAGCTTATTTCTGGCAAGCACTGAAGGCAGATGAAGGAGACTTTTCTCTGTGAGGTCTAGGAAGATTATCCTAACAGTTCCTCCTTACAGGATAATGTTTATACATTACCTTTTGCCTAAAATAGTTTGGTCTCTACTAAAATCTGTTTCTTAGAGCAATATCTGCTGTAAATTAAGACATAAGGAATTGCTCTACAGTATCCTGGGAGACCATTTTCCGTTTTAAAATCAATGCTAATTAAGTGTACGTACTTTAATGTTGACATAAATCAGTTCCAAATTTACATGCTGCCAATACCTCACAAAACATCATTTACCTTGATTCTAATGAGCTCTTCCCTCAGTGTATTTTGCGAAAGTAAATTAATTGCCTTTGTTTTTAGATGAACATAAATACACACACATAAAGTATCTACGCATGAAGAGGAGGTAAAAAATACTGGGCATTTAGGTCTTTTGGCCAGAATTGATTGAAATTCCCCTTAGCTGTAGGACTCCTCTGAAACCAAATCTTCTATAACATCCTAAATAGGCTGTTGAGAAAAAAATAGAAATCTCCTAATATATTTTTGTGAGAAAGCACTGACACAGATGTCTAATTCCAGCAGAGTACTCACTTTCTGCATCTTTCCTGTAAGAATTCAAATTCCTGAAGACATGGAACTTCTCTCCCCCCACTTCTTACTGTTTCATGCATTGTGTGCATTTTTGTTAGGATGTTCAATTTCTCTGAAAATTATTAAAGGACTTGAACATTTTCCTGGCAGGTATTTTAAAGAGCTGAGCAAGAACACAGCAGCAGAGCTGCACTATAGGAAGTGTACAAAGGACAGCAGAATGTTCTTTGCATTGAGTAGGTAGTAAGAAAGCTTTGGCTATGTGACAAAGAGGTTTTATGGTATACATGTTTACTTTAATGAGGGGCAGGGTAGGAGAACATACATATATATACACATGTATTTGTGTATATATATATACAGACAAAAATATACCCCAGAAATAGGGGAGCCATATGGGGAAACAGAGTAATTCCCTGTACTGGGAAAAAGACTCAAGTGTGACAGAAATCTCAGTGAAAATAAACTTCAGGATTCAGTAGGCACTTCTGCAAGGAATTAACAAAGCAAATGTAGACTTGCCTCTAACAAGGAACAGAGTCCCACATTCAATAAAAAGCAATTAGACCATTATATTTAGGTCATGGCAAAACTGTGAGAACCAAGGAAACACACACCCTTACATATCATAGTTTTCTGTAGCTGTGCACCACATTTCACATTGATTGGACTTCTAGATTGCCTCCAATCAATAAAAAACCCAGGGCTCTCCACTGTGTAGTGCCTAATGGACTGCATTTCTGCAGGGAATCAAACCAAGCCTGTGTGATACCTTCAGCGGGAAAACTGGTTTAAGAAACTCCGGTCTTCATAGCAGCCATGAACAAGAATTGCAGTGCTATGCCAAAGTTTACCACCTCCAAGATGTGAAGTTGTGGCTGGTTTTGAGGCCATGCTGTGAACCAGGTCACTGAAATGTTTAAAACAGTCACCAGAAGCTCCAGGGCAGATGGTTCTGAAGGCAGCTTTGTCATCACCACTAGCTCTGCATAACTGCACAATAAATGTCATAGCTGAGTGCAAGTCCACGAAAGAAACATGGAAATCCATGAAAGGGCATGAAGAATGGAGAATGCAGTCTACCCTTGTCCTCCAGCTGTAGGGTAAACAGCTACTGGGCACAGCTGCAAAGAGGAAAAGGAGCAGCATCCAGACCTTAGTTTAGTTATGTACAGCACATCTGATCACACCACATTATTGCCAGCTACAGATTTGCTAGCAACTTGCAGTTGTTTCAGGATTTCATCTTGACTTTTAGAACTGCTGGTGGGAAAATCCCCTATGTGATAATTCTCAGGATGCTCAATTCTGGTTATTCCTGAATAGAATGGTTACTTATTATTTAAATGGCTTATTCTGATTTATTTAAAATTAAGAAGAACCAGCAAATTTAAAATACCTTTACATCTAAAAACGTGTTTCATTTCATCCCAGCTCATCCCCATCCTTCTGCTGATAGACTTTGGCAACTGTTTGGAGAAGGAGTGACTTAAAAACAGATCTAAATCTTTTGTGGACACCAATGATTCTTCTTTCAGAAAACTGCCTTCTTGCAAATCCAGCAGTGTTCTTTAATACATTGACTTATACTTCAACCTATGATTTCAGCATCTTCTAAATAATAATCTGGAATAGCATCCTTCTTGTTGGCAGCCCTCAAATGCTTCTGTAGGATTAAGGAATGTAGTCATAGTGTCCAGACCTCTGATTTTGTTGATTTTTCCAAGCTCCTGGAAATGTACACTGAAAACAGCTTTGGGATATTCTCACTTGAGTTCCTGCCCCTATAAGCAGATCTGGAGCATGGAAGTTAAAAATCTCTACCCTCCTTCAGAATGAGAAGCACTCAGTACAATCGCAGTGGGGACATCCCAGAAGACACAATGTTCAGTCTCTGAGTGGGCATTACCTTGGACCAGACCTTACTTTTAAAGGGTGCAATAATGCAGCAGTAACACAAGTCCTTTGCTGCTGCTGGGGCTACAAACCACTTCATGTGTCCAAGAGATGTGAGTGGGTGTGATGAAGGCAAGATATGGTCTGGGCAGGTCACTGTAGCTGTGCCTGGTTACGGTGTTGGGTCATCCCAGGCACGCTGAGAATGGAAATGTACCAAGAGGTATTGCCTTCAGCCTATGTTTTCCATAAGTTCGTATTCTTCTTAAGTGACTGTCAAGTGTTATAATCCATCAGTTTGAAAAATATTACTCCTTTGAGTCTATCCTTAAAGAGGACTCATCCACTCCAGTGGGCTGAAAGAGTTTAACATCATCAGCTGCTCTATTCCTGGATCACTGTGTGTGGGTGATTGCCTGGAATCCCAGGCTTTCCCATCTGCTTTCACTAAAGGACAGTGCTTTTCTGCCTTTGAGAGATTAAAAACAGATGCTCTACTTATTTGGGCTGTGACCATCAGGCATCAGAAGGAGATGACACTAAAATATTGGTTGAAACAAACTAAGTGTAAAAGGACCTTTCTTGGGTTGAATTGCAGTGTCTGTGTGTGTTTAACACATAAATGATGCTTTATGCTTCACCGAAGCCAAACCCCCAAAATATTCGTAGTATTTGCACTGCTTGAAACTATCTTCAAAGGAGTACCCTAAAAACTCAGTTGGGAGGGGTATAAATCTTAATTTTTTAAATTTAAAGACAAAGATTTATCTTTCCTGGGGACAAGTATAAAAATAGAGAGTCTAGAAGAGTTTCAGTTAGGGTGTTTCTTCAATTCATTTGTCTAAATTTGGCATAGAGCTATAAGGAGGTTAAACTCCCAGTCAGGTAGAGTCCCTACCAAAACAGGACTCAGCATTTCACAGATACACACACACAGAGCCCTTGAGTGGTAACAGGGGAGAAAGCAAAACACACACACAAAATATTATCTGCATCACTTGGTGCACTGCTGGAAGATGCCCAGATTCTGTTGTATTACAGGAATACACAGAAAACAGCACATTATTCTAATTTCTTTCTTTTTTAATCACACAAGTTAAGTTGTTGTTTTTATGGATTTGTACTTATCTTTTGTAGTCTAATTCTTCTTGAATTCCGATAGAGGTAACCTTCCTCATTCGCCTAAAAAGCAACTGCATCAGGGCACAGAAGGTACATGAAAGAACTATTGAAATCTCTGAGTCTGAAGACTTGCATTGTGAATAGTCCTGTGTTCCCACCTATCTTTGCTTCTGACTGGTGCGTTTCAGTCAAACCTCCAGGAGGTACACATGCCTCAGAGGCACAGCTCTGTGTTTGCCTGTCATTCACCTCACGCTTGCATTTTCTGCTTCCCAAAGCTTCCTCAGGGTATCTTTGTAAAGCAGTGGTAATATTCAGGATGGTAGTGGTTTCATAGACTTTTAAAATACCATGATGACAGATGATTTGTTTTTATGAAACAGTATTTTGGTTTTCTTCAGTAAGCTTTGAAAGAGGTGCTAAAACAAATTGATAATTAGTCATTCACAAGCAAGATAGTGCAACACATAAAAGTTTAATTCTGCTTCCGACAAAACCAATGGCAAGGTTTCCACTGACTCCACTGGGGCAGAATCTGACATTGAGTACTTGACCTTCTGTCTTCTAAAGGCAGGGAGTTTTTCAGTGAATATAATGAACACAAAAATAGCCACTAGAATAGCTGTACAGCATTCAGGAACTAAGAAACTCAATACTCCTTGCACTTAATTAAGAACCAACAAGAAAAAGATTACATCCCATTTGCTCTGCTCAAAATAGAATCAGATTTAATTGTAATTTCTCAAAGTTTTTAAAAAATAATGACTTAAATACCATTATTCAATGAAATTGAATAACCAATACTGCTAGTGTTTCTATTTGTTGTACTCCAAAGAGTAATGTGAGTAAACAAATGAAAGAAGGCTGCCAATACTTGTATTTATTCTATACAGTACAAGCTGTGTGTGCAGGTGTGTGTGGATATGCAACATGTGATTGTGTATATATATATATTTTCACATTAAAATAGTATGTGAATGAAAAGACATAAGCATTTACTAGTAATTTGTAGGAAATGTGCACAGTCATACCAGTCACTCTGAGCTAGAAGGAGGCATATCTGGCCTCTAGCTTGCAGTGCTATAATAATTCTGTGTAATTATCTAGGAATCATATTGGTCTTTTGAGATACGCAGAGTTAAGATACTAATTGTTGTTACAACCATTAAACATACAAATATCACGGTCACTGCTTCACAAAAAAACATCTCTTAGAGTTCTTACCATGTCGTAAATGTATGGACATGAGAGGTTTTTGCTTTTTTAGCCATAAGAACAACATGGTTTTGCAGTGGTTACCCAAGATACCTCCTTGAAAAAAAGAACAGGTAAAGCAGTTGTTGCTGGCAGGCTTCTGGCATCCACATCCTACCTTGTGGATGCACAGAGCCCCTACAATAAGCTTAATACAACTTCTGGTGGGAAAGTAGTGTGTTTTATATTGCCTTTTCTCACAGCTTTTCTTACCCTACATTTTTTCATTGGTGAGAATTTCTTGGTGCCTCTCTGACTCCGTCTTGCTGCTGAAGCAGAGCAGGAGCACAAGCAGCAATGCCCTTCTACATGCACCAATAACAACACAGAAGAGGACAAATCTCAGCCCAAAATATCATATTAATAATAGTATAATTTAGAAGAGTTTGCAGTGAGTAATCATCTTGGCTTTTTTTTTTTTTTTGTATTCTTTTGGATTGGTTTTTTAAAAGAAGAAATTACTTGCAAAATTTTCCAAACCAAAACCTATCAGTTTTTCCCCCACATAATTCTTTTTGTTGGTAGAAATGTATCATTACCTTTGGCAGAGTCTGAGTGTGTTCACACTTGCCTTTGCACAGCTATTTGAGCTTTCTACAGCAGTAGCAGGTAAGATGAGGGTCAGTAACCAGAAATTGGGGTCACTTTTCCAGATATCACATTACATAGCTCAATCACTAGCTCTCTCTAGAATGTTTCATCTAAAGACAATAAAGTTTATCTTCCTTTTAAAGCAAGGTCACTCAGTTTCTCCTGATTCAATCTCCATCCTGTGACTTTTCACACAAAGACCCAAATAAGGTTTGCTCACAGCTATTTCTCAGCATGTGAGTGGTTGTAGTTTGCTGGGAGGTGATTTGAATATCTACAGAGCGGAAACAGTGATGAGTTAGTCTCACTGGACAATGCTCCAGTCCAGTGTCTTAATTTAAAGGAGAGGGAATTAAACCTGAAAAGAAGCTACAATATCACAGCATGATGTCTACTGTGGGAATTTTGCATACAAGTCACAATAAATGTGTGCAATTCAGAGAGCATATTTTCCTGCTGTCAGGTGGGAGAGGTCAACGCATGAAATAATTGGACGACAAATAAAGCAACAGCAAAGAAATACTTGTTCAAGTGTTGTGAAGCCACAGGGAAAACAGAACTCTCCCTGCTGTGCTGTAATGTTTGACTTTTCCCTTGGGGAATTCACAAGCCCTGGCCCTGACCCTCACAGAGGATGGCAGAAGGCTCCATGGGGAGCTGCTGCAGCCAGCCAGGGGTGAAGGGCACAGCAAAGACAGGGCTGAAATATCTGTGTGGCTCAGAGGGGACCCATGTAGCCTGTGCCTGTCCATTTGCATGCTAGTCTTCAAACTAGTCAGCATTTTCCACAGAAGTTGTATAACAGCAGAGCCTTAAAATATAGTTATTTGGTGACATCAGAGCAGTGAGATACAGCTCCTTGCCATTGCTGTCCAGATGATTTGTGCTTTTCATTACAGCAATATGATAATAAAATCAGAGTCTGGAGAAAGAAAATGACAGACAAAAGCAGACGCTTGCCAGTAGTGTGGTATGACAAAGTCCCTTGTTCTGTCTGGAGATATAAGCCTTTTACATCAGTAGAAAGCTATTTAGTTCATTCTCATTAAATTTATTGGCAGGGTGACTTTGTATAGGTCTGACAGAATGATTTGATAAAGCTGGTGACTGCATTTTTCTAAGTGTCTTTTGTTGAAACACTGAAATAGCCCATCAGGCAGTAAACCTGGCTTTAGTGGTCGACTTCAACAATTAGTGGGAGAAAACAGCCAGAAGATGCTGAGGTCTGCAAAGCAATTCCTTTGTCTGTTAATCACACCTTTATGGAAAGACACCGAAAATGAGAATGTGCTACCACGGAATTCAAGTTCCAGTACTTTGTATGTTAAAGGATCTATACCAGGGAAACAAGAAACACAAGCAAAAATATGTTGCATTATTAAATGGTTTGAGTAGAGGGGAAAGGCTTGACCATTGCTTAAAACAGAATAGTAAGAAATTGCAATTTAAAAAGGGTCAAATTCTTTTTCAGTGGAAAAAAGCTGATGTCCAGCTGACAGCAAGTTGTCACATTGATTTGCAGGAAGGATTCATGAGTGAAAATCACAGTAGGGGTAAAATGGCAAGGAGGGGACAAATGGTGCTTGAGAGGGATGTTTAATGAAAGGAGAATCTTCAGAAGTGGAAACAGAAGAAAAGACCCTTAGGTAATGCAATAGAGTAATAACTCAGGAGCCAGGGGCAGAGTGCTCATGGCTTTATATTGCACATGATGGGAACACACCTCAAGCACACCATGAGTGATGGAGGGCAGAGCTGCCTGACTTGGTGCTGAATCTCCTGCGGCTCGCTCGGTGGACAGCAGCAGCTCCTCCTTCCACAAGGCAATCCCCAGGGAATGGGACCCAAACCTGTGGCACAGAGGATAAAACAAGGCCATACCTTGCTGCTGCACAGCAGGGCCAGCAGGGCTGCTCAGACCCTGTGGCACTTCAGCCCCAGCACGGTGGCATTCCAGGCAGCAGCAAGGAGGTCCAGCCTGGCCTCACTCCAGCCCTTGGCTGTTCCCACACATTGCTTTTCTTGCTCACTAATCCATATCTGTGTTCAGATTTTAAGGGACATTTGTTTCAACAGGAAAGCCTGTTCTTTTGGGAAGAAATAGCTTTTGTGGTTGGTATCCTGAAATGAGCAACAGCGCTGGTGACTATGCAGGCTGAGAGAGGAAACACACCTGAGCATGGACCACAGCAGCATCTTCTAGACCATCCACAGATACTGCAGCAATACCCAGAATAAGCTCCAGAAGCAAAGAGTGAGCTAAGTTAATGCTGGATAATCTCTTTCTGCATATTAAAATGTCCCATTTAATTTATGTTCAGTGTGGCACCAAAGAGAAAATGAGGACTGGTGAGTGCTCTGAACACACTAAGCATTATACAGCAAATACTCTGATGGCCACAGGATTACTCAAGCATTGAGTTTTGCAAGCAGATTTTGTTTCTGGCACTTTATCCAAATAAGAAACAGGAAAAAAAATACAGTAGGGGATGTTAAAAATATAAAATAGGGGATGAATCTGAAAATAAATATTTTTCTTGTACCATTTCATAATAGTTTAGTTTACAAAGCAGATTAAACAAACTGAAATCTATTAAAAAATAACAAGCATATGTCTATGCAAGTAATTGCCCATACTAGAATCAGACTAACAAAATAGTTTCCATTTGTAACTGCGCATGCAGCCATATCCTTGTAATTTTAATAGAATTCTGAAAACTAAGTCATGACCACTTCAGAAATATCTTTGTCTTCACTGGGTTTACAGAAAATTATAATGAGTTTAAAACCACCATTTAAAAGCTGAACCACATGGGTTTCTTTTTTCAGAGTATTGGAACTGGGAGGTTGTTAAAACTACAGTTCTTGTTTTTATTTGGTTTTTTTCCCCATTTTGTCTCTGTATATTAAGGCCTCTTGCTTACTAAATATTATGACTAAAGACAGCTGTGTTTATTTCTTTTTTTAAGAAAGTAACAGCTAGAAAGAAAATCGTTCATGTTTAATTCATCCTTAGAAAATGTAGTGATGTCCTTGTAGTCTTAGCAGCTCATAAAGAGAAAGAAATCTACAGCACATTTTAAGTATTTTCCAAGTTATTTTGATAAAGATATAGAAAAGTAGCAGATCAGTCACTAGCCATGAAATGCAGCTGACTTACTGGAGCTTGTCTAAATGCTAACAGTCATTAATGCCTGTTGAATAATAGGGCATACACGAATAATCCACTTTTTTCTATACATGAAGACACATGGGCTAATGTGTACTCCAAGCTTTTCATCATCCTAGTTAATCTTATCTTGATCCCTGTCCTTCTGCTTAAAACATCTCAGGCACATTCCACCTAAAGCTCTCCTAATAGAAAACATCAGCTTAGGGTAATGAATGAAAGACAATGCTTCACTGACCCTGGCAGAGTTACTTTACTTTCATTTACTTTCAACAAACACTTGATTTCCATATATATTTTGTGTATATATATCTTAGGCTCTGAGCAGTGCTGTTACCTATTCATGAAACATTTTCAAAAGACTTCTGTTATCCTTGCATTATGGAATTTTGCTGGAAATAAACCACCCTGCAGAATTAATAGAGAATGTAATCCCAGCCACAGGCGCCTGTAAGAAGCTTCAAAAAATACAAGCAGGACCTCACAGTCTCCAATGAATGCTCCAGTTTCTCTTTTTTTTATATAGCAGTGAAGTGCTTCTGTATACTCTATTGACTAACTTTTCCAAATGTTTTTAAAAACATTATAGAGCCATTGTTTTAAAAGTAATTTAAAGCCATTTCATGCATCCTTCTCATGTTCAGAAACACAAGCCCCTTGTTTAATTTTTGGTGGAGAATTATTGTGTCACAGTGCAGTCCACCCAGAAGAAGGGGTAATGACTCACTGTGCTGTCCAGGAGCCGGACAAACTTACACAGTTCAAATCTGTCTTTCTCTTTGCCTTTCTAGGAGAATAAATCAGCATCCATCTCTTTGGAGGTGACTGGCAGTCCTCTTCAGCCTTAGCCCCAGACGATGCACCTCCAATCTGTCCATCTCTGTGCTTGCCTGCAGGTTTCTGCTCATCACTCTCTCTGGGAGCAGCAAGTTGGAAGTAGCTAATTTTACAGCCTCAGGTCCTTTCTATCCTTTGTGCATGCCCAGGATGGCTTTAAAGTTCAGTTTAAAAAAGCCAAATTGCCAGCCTGTGGCAAGCCTGTCCTCTTGACAAGTACAGGGCCAGGGGAGGGTTCCACGTTACCCACTGCCTCGTGCAGCCCCTTCTGTCCCTGTGGCTTGTGACCATGGGAAAACGCCATCAAACCCAACCAGCTCTGGGGACAGTAAGCAGCAGAGATTGGCCACTGGGGCCCTGGGACTTGTGGAGTCAGCAGCACCTCTGTCTCTGACTTCAACATGGTCAGGATTTCAACCACCGATTAAATTAGACAAGTTGTAGGAACTTACTTTTCTGTAGTTAGCTCCACATCACCTCCTATACTTTCAACTTTTAATTTTAACCTCATCTTCTGACATATACTGTCCTGATCTAGAGGAAAGCATTTCCCTGACAGCCAGCTCTGGGATATGCTGGGATTCTCAGCTGTGCCCCAGCCCAGCCCCACTTTGCTGTGTGTGCTACTTGCAGCAGAAGCCTTGGCTGGACGTGGTGGGACTGCACTCTCCTCAGTCCAGCACAGCATCCTCATATCAGCTTGCCTTGACTTTTAAAAAACCTTCTCACAGGCTTATTTTTTATTGGAGTGGGATTGAGAGATAAAAGGATCAGGAATCTTTCTTCTCTTTTTAAGTGTCCACCAAAATTAACGCTCCTCCTATGCTTCAGCCGCTCCTTCTTAGAGGCCAATTAATGCCTGAAATGTGAAAGCTTGACTTCATGCCCTGCCTAATCCCTCTGACTCACTCTTCCCCAAACCAGTCCACGTACCTATGCTTTGAGCTTTTCTTTTTTAAGCTACATTATGTAAAATACCCTCTACACAAAATAAAATGTTTCTGGGCAGAAAGTTAACTGCAAAGTACAACTAAGGTGTCTTTTATTAACAGCTAAGTAGGTTTAATTTCCTATTGCTATTCATCTCTGTTGTGTGCCTCGTTGATAAAAACAGTATCTTTATAGGCATATGGTGATAAAATGTGGATGATGACAAAGTATGATGTAAGTATAAACATGAGAGGAAAAAGAAATACAGGAAAATGAGGTACTGAGATGAGACACATATTCATGCCTTAGAAATGCAAGAAACCAAGATGAGAGGAACAGTTTTATTTAATGAAATTATAGATATTGTTATTAAAATGCTTAAATGAAAATTTGACTAGGAAAAAATTAGGAATCACTGTAATCATATATGAACTAGTGTTTCTTTGTACCAGCAGCTTTCTCCAGATAGCTAGCAAAGAAGGGTAAAGTATATGCCAACTGCTACCAATGTATTATTAGTCTGCTTGCAAATTTAACAATTTAATCACACAGTCCTGCATCAGCTTGTCTCTTTCAAAAATAATGACATTGAAGGAGAGAATGGAACAAGTAATTTCATGTTGCTAAATGATTCGCCAGGGCAGAAACTCTAAGGTCACCTGAATGCAACAGAAATACAGAGAAATTACGGAAAGACTAACAAAGAAATTAATCTTCTTAATGATATCACCAGTGTGGTAGGTAAATCCTTCAGGTCTTCAGGCCAGTGGAGCTCTGCATTATTGATGTCTGGTGCTTTCATCAGCTTTCTGTCCCTTCTCCTGTCAAATCCAGGCTTCTATTGAGTAGTCAAACCTGCCACTCAGTGAAGGTCTTCTTCTTGTGAGAAGAACAGGATCACAATTTTTTGATGTAGAAAACAATTACCTAGTCTGGGGACATCATCCTTTTAATGGAGAAAAACCCACTAAATTCAGAAGGGTCAGCACATGGTACCTCTCATTTCCCTCTGCACCAAAGTGCTGCAAACACATGGGAATTGCTACCATTTGTCTCCGTGTGCAGTTTAAAAATGCTTTACAGTCTGCAGTTGTGAAGGGAGGACTTTTTTCTTCCTTGATAAATGACTGATCTCAGCATAATGGGATATTGCAAGCATTTTTATGCAATATGAGCTTTTCCTCCTTCTACTCCTTCTGCCAAATTCTTGAAAACAGTCAGTGGAAGATACCTGCAGAAAATTAGACATCTTCCCCCCCCCGCCCTTTTCCCAATTTAGAAGAAACAAATTGCAGTAAGTAAAAAACTCCTGAACCAGTGGCAGTACCTGTGGGAGTGCCTGTTGCCCTCTGCCCTGTCTCCTGCCATGGTTGTTTCTGCACTGTGCATTTCAGCTTTTGCCTCTGATCTCTTCTACTCACCGATGTTATGAAATTAACCCACAGCATCTGGTCATGTTTCTCTCATTTCTTTTCAGCCACAAAGAGCTGGGTCTGGTCCCCAGGTCTGAGTGGAGGGAAGGCTGCATGGTCACAGGGTACTTCCCTGATTCAGCAAATCCCCGGTGTGATGCGGGACAGCTGCCGGGCTGCCTCCACCTCTGCAAATACACCTCCAAGGAAAATGTCACACAGGGTGAGAAACAGATTTACAACTCGTGAGACTGAAATCAGGGAATTTACACTGAGGAATAGCTACATCCATTGCAGAGTACTCCAGACTCAGCTTTAGTCACTGTGCTATGGCTGATGGGTGGTCAGGTTTAAGCTGCTTCTCTTCCCCACACCTTTGCCTTACCCTGACCAACCTGTCACAGGCAAAATGGTACAAAAAGACAGAGCTGACTCACGTTGCTCAATTCAGTGCTCAAACATGGTCCCATCAGGAGGCACTGCAATCTCCAGCTGCCTTTTGGCTGGCTGTGATGGACTCTTTCCCAGGGGCTTGGCAAGTGTCTGGGGCAAAGGAAGAGCTCTTCTAGAAATGAAGTGGAGGGCAAAAAGGGCCAGGTGGGCTCCAAATATAACTTGGATCAAATCAACTTTGATTGACCTTCTAGCTATGCTGGACAGAAGTGTGGTTACAATCTCAACGTGTTTGAGATATGTAATTTATGCATGTCTAAGACAAAGATGGGGCATTAATTTTGGAACAAGTTTTTGTTAAAAACCTTATGCGTGTTTAAAAAATAGCAAGTTTAATAGTTCCCAAAGAAACCACAATAGTTTTGTCATAATTTGGTTGATCAGAAATCAAGTTGTGGAGGGACATATATGTAGGTTTTGTTTCCTCAATACAAATTCATTCAAGTCAACTTGAATAGATTTCTAAAAATATATTTCTCTTATCATTGAACCGAAAATCCATTATTTTTCATCTAAATCTCTTCATCCTTATTTCTTATTTTTTTCCTTATTTTTTTTGGTAGATATGCTTTCTTATTTGGACTGTCAGAGCATAGTAGTTGTTACCCAGTTTCTGGGTATCTGTAGATATGATCATCATATCTACAAACTGAAATTTACCTCCAAAAATGTGTGCAGGTCACGAACTCTTTCATTAGTCCTGTAGTTATTTGCAATGGTTTGGTGGTGCCTTACCTGCCTAGAAAGCAGATGAACACCCATCACTGGGCACCACCTGCCACAGGGCAGGAGGACCTGGCAGGATGATGCAAGGATGGGCAGTAGCTGCTTCCTCCCACTCCAGCTGACTCCAAAAGCAACTCCCTGTTTGGGCAACCCCTTGGCTGGGAGGTGAAGAGTGAAGAGGTGAGCACTGCCGTGGGAAAGGTCCCTGCGAAATGGCTGTGACTGAAGAGGTGCTTTGCAGCAGCAGGGACAATCCAGGCTTCTATTGGGCATTTGCCTGTCTGGCCCTGCCTAGGCCCTGGGCTCAGCTGATTTGTTAGGTGTCATAAATGGCATCAAAACAGATGGACATTAGTTCAGGCAACCAAGACATCCTGTAAATTATGGCGCTCATAAACTCAGTCCGAGCCCATTTGCAGTCAGTAGGAATTTTGCCGTAGACATGGGCAGGGCTGGATCAAATTCAGCTTGTGTGGGTGGAGAGGGGTGAGATTTACAGCCACCTTCCTTCTACACATATCTGTCAGTAACTGGGGCTACAGGGATATTTTATCACCTGTTCACAGCTGCCATGGGTTAATTTTCAAGGTGAGTCAGGGTGAGAGAGCATCCAAGACCACTCAGCTGGAAATATGAATTGGAGTCATCACCAGCAGGATCTGGCTTCTGTATTTCATTCAGGGCTAGACCAGGACTGTACTTTGATGTGCAGCATCAGTACCTGTCCCCCTTCTCCAGACCCAAGGGAAATCGTACCCCCTGTCCTGCTACCTTGGTCCTACACCCATCCCTGCCTTCTCCCTCCCAGTACCCTGAAGTCAATGCAGGAGGGCTGTCAACTCCATGCCCTGTTTTATCTACTTAAAATCTTGTAATAGCTATATAAACAAATTATTAATGTGGTCAAAATGCCTAGGCAAAACAAACAGACAAATTTGAAACAAATGCAGAAGACTGAGTCTGTTTCCCTACTCCTGGTTTTAAGAAGTCAAGATGATCCCCCAGGCTACTCCTCCACCAGAACTGCTGGGAGTGAACCCAAACTCACCCCCTTCCCTCTCTCTCATCTGTTTACTTTGTTACATTCAAAATTCAGTCACCATCTGGATTTCTGGTTCTGACCTGTCACGGTTCTTAGATTTGAGAATTTTTAGGAAATTTCTGCTGTGTTTTGCAATAGTTAATGGTTTAGGAGACAACCAGCTCTATGGTTAAGGCAGGGTAGCAGCAGTCTGGCGAGCTGGCAGGTCAGAAAGTCACTGCCTTTGCCAAAGGAGGCTAATCAATACCGTTCCTTACATCTGTTACAACACTGATTGCCTGAGATATCTACAGCTTTCTTGCTAGTGGATTTCCTAGAAATTAACTTCACGCTGATCCACAGAACTGACACAGTCTTGAAAACTGTCACTGAAAGGCATTGCAGGTAGTCAGATTAACTCAGGGCTGCTGCCTTGAGGCACAGAAAAATAGGAGGGACTCAAGGGGAGGGGAGACCTTCTCTGTGAGCCTTTCTTGATCTTCAGACGATTTTGCCTTTCTTGATCTTCAGACCATTTTGCCTGCTGTTCCTCTTTCTCTTGCAGTCCTTCCTGATAATCAACTTTAAGTTAATTCACATTCAGTGACTACATAGTAATACAGCAGAGGATGATGGACAACACAGTCAGCTGCTGTGTCTCGGGGTCACGGTTTAGTGGCGGACTTGGCAGTGTTACTTTAATGGTTGGACTAAATGATCTTAAAGGTCCTTTCCAACCAAAATGATTCTGTGAGTCTATGAGTACCAAGAGGGCTCTGTTACAGCCTGCAGAATGATGTCTTTGTGCGTAACACCAGGGTATTTTTGTGTACCCAAGGAGTATTTTTTAAATTACGATGTCCTCTGTGATGCAAAAGTCAAACTTGGTGCAGCATTGGTGCTGTCTGCTTGGATTAGACCCTGAGGTGACCTATCCTGCCAAATGCATCCAGTTTTCCATAGAAGTGGTTTAGTTGGTTCACTCTAAAAACAAGCCTGGGAGCAAGTGAGGCTGCCTACAATATGAAGAAAGAGGAGGCTTTCTGTGCAGGAAATATGAAGGCTATTGATCAATGGCTGCAATTTATTTAAGAGTTACTACCATAGAATTGCTTTCAAGCACTGTAATACATCAGTAATTTCAGCTGTGTTCCAATTGAGGCATCTACAATCAACTCCAATCACTGGAAGGCTTTTTGAGTTTATTTTTATCTCTTCTTTCATAATGACTGTAGCTAAACTAGCAGAAGAAAAGGAGAAAGTGATTGCAAATTGTCATCTGTAGAAGACAAAGTCTATCATAGTGGCAAATAAAGGGCAGGCTGTTTCAGAGCCAATGGCAAAGCGGTGAGATGATCCATGCATAGCCCTTGGGTGCCAGCGTCACGTCAACAACACATGATATACTTGTAGATTTTTCTGCAACACCATCTCATAAAAACATGAATTAAGAGAAATGGCAAAGGGGGAAATGAATCAACAGAAAATGAACTGTGATATGCACAAACAAGGTCCTGAGTGTGTGCCTGAACTGACAATTTTGACCACTGCTGTTAATTGTACGTATTTTGTATTTCACTTCAATATGATTATTTCTTTCAACTACTGACATCTAATGAAATTTTAGTAAATGTGAGATGTAAATAGACAGATGTCTGCTTGGTTAAGCAAGGAAAACTCTTCTGTAGTAGTAGTATCGCAACTCGTTTGTATTGAAGGTAAAAGGACAGAGTGAGATATGGAGGCACTTGCACTATATCATAACCCTGCCATTTGTCATTTGCCTGTTGGATATGAATTCCTGAGGCAGCTTATTGGACCTGTAGTCTTAGAACAGGAAACAATTTTATTTTTATCCAAAGTTATTACAGAAAATAACACAACCATAAACTAGTAGTCTAAACATTTTTATTAAAGCATCTATTCAGAACTGTCATGAATCTGACTAGTAGGATCTTACTTAAGGCACTCTGCATTTTATTAATATCCAGCTCATTAGTATCATTATTAATACAGCTTAATTCTCGATTTCCCAGATTTAATATAAACAGACTTACCTGGAGTAGCAGCCCAAACTGTTGGTGTTTATACCATGCATATAGGTATATACCAATACCCATAGGATAAGGGATGGGGATTCATAACTCACCTATATGTGCTGTGCTCCCAGAAGGATGTAGGTGCCTGCTGCAGAAGGAAGGTGTGCTATCCCTCCTGCCCCAGGAAAAATAGCTTTAGGGGCCCAGTGTCCAGGAATCCTCTCTGCAGCCACTATGCAGAGCTGTTGTCCTTGTTTCTTTGAGCTTTCTGCAGCCAGGAGGGTTTATCATGCTGGTGAAGCACACTGGTGGAAGCCGTACATCTGGGAACTGGTGAAAGGAAAGAACCTAGACCCAAAGCCAAGTTCGTTGAAAGAGGAATCCAAGCAGAGGATTGCCTAAAAGCTTCGTATTTTATTTCCACAATTTGTCTTGATCAGAAGGAAATATTGGTGAAAGAGAAAAATCATCATGTGGGACAAAGTCCTGAGACAAGCTCTGTGTCCCAAGTCCTTTCCGTGCTTTCCAGTCTGGAGCTGACAGAATTACAGCTTTCACTGCTGCCAGGCTTGGGCTTCCACTGGCTGCCAGCACAATACAAACAGCAGCGGCTCATCTGAATGGGGAAATTAGCTGGAGCTGTTTGGCTCCCTGCTGTTTAGTCCCTGCTGTTTGGCAGGGACTGCTGTGGAGACACTTCCCATGCTGGGCATTGCCTCTCAGCACAGGAGCACCTGGGGAGCTCTGCTGGGCAGTCCTGGTGTGTGCAGACCTCAGCCACACTGCCCCAGCACTCTTTATAGACCGCCTTTTAAAGAGCTGCATGCTGCAGCTAACTATTTTAACACAAACCATTTCCTTTTAGTTTCTCAGAGCAACAAAAACATGTTTACATCAAGTCTCAAACATCTGTTCTTTCTTCCAGAGCTGCTTTCATTACCAGGACAGAGGAAGATGGGTAGGAAAACAGAAGTCCATCATGCAGGGAATGTAGAAGTGGGAGAAAGTAGAAATTTACTGATACAGGATTATATAAAATAAAATTTTCCAGGGTAATGGGACAAATTAAGTATATCGGCTCTTATACTCCATGTCCTGCTTGTTAATTTAATGTTTGTATCTTTCTGTTACTATATAATTAAAATCTCACATGATTTTAATATCCAGTGCAGGTCAGATGTCAGTAGCACACTAGACTCTCTTACCTGTAATGCAAAATCAAGTGTTTTACAAACACTTCCTTTCTGTGGAAGGAAAGGACTTTAGAAATTTCACGTACTGCAGAACTTGCCCTTCCTGATTACTGGCCACAGATCTCTGGAAAATTATCCCTAGGGGATTACAGGTCACAGGCTAATAGTGAATACTCTAGAGGACTGGGGTTGAGCAATCTGGGCAAACATCATGGAAGTTAGGTATTCGAGTGCCTTTGGAATTCTCAGCACCAGCCATCAGCTGGAGTGAAAACATGCACAGGGACAGCTGTTGCTGAATAATGAGAGAACAGGAGGTTTCCATCCTTGCTTGACTTGTGACTTTTCTGTGCCTGGAGAAAACAGTCTTTGCTCTGTTCATGCAACGGGAATTCATAGAACAGGTTTTTTTTCACCTTCATTTGCAATGCTTTTAATTAAAAGGCTTTTATTCTATTACAAAAAGAGGTATTCCTTTTCTTCTAATCTCAGACACAATTTCTTGCTCTAGAGTACAGTGTAAAATCTATACACCTGCACCCTACAGTGCTGTAATGAACAGTGCCATGACCTGCAGCTGCTGTCTTTTCAGTGAAGAGCAAAGTCAGGTCTGTAATTCTTCCAGCTACAGCACTTGCTTTTCCCTTAATGGCTGAATTACTCCCTTTAGTTAAGTTGGCCAGGTAGAAACTTGGTGGTTCAGACATTGTTGGACTAACACATCATCACATTAAAGACAGAGTTTCCTGGCTTTGTATGGCACTCGCTTTCTACCTAGAATAAGTTTCTTCTTGGCAGTGAGCCTGGCTAAGTCAGATAAAAGATACACACTTTCTTGAGCTCTGTCTTTCTTTGTTCCTTCCTTAGCCATGCTAAAACATGAGTTCAGTACAACTCACTTGGTATTTAAACCTGCCTTCCTTGGAGCTCTGGGCTGTTGGGTAGGTGAAGGCTTCTCTCTGGGCCCTGCAACTGTTAACTACTGGGTATTGAGGCAAGTCAGTCACTTTTACAAGCCCAAGCATCACGCACACCTGTGAGGGTAGTGCTCAAAAAGGCTAAACCAGTGCTCCCCCTCCCAGTGCCAAATGGAGAGTTTCATAGGGATAAGGACAGTAACTTATCCCCACAAGTTCTCACTCTCTGTATTTCATTACAGATCTCTTAGCTGGGCTCTGTGCAGGTATTCAGAATAGGTGTTAATCTTAAATTCTGCTAGAGACTTAAAGAAATGATACTAAAAAAACCCATTTCAGGCGTGAGCTCTCTGACTGCTGTGACTTTAACAGCATAGCTCTGTTTTATTTCTCTGCTGCTGGCATCGCACTGGGCAGTAGTTCAGAGGGTGGAAGAGAAATAGAGCAGATTGGTGGCAGATTTTGAAGGGAGACAGCCCTGGGCCAGGGGAGACAAAAAGATTAAAACCTTAAGTTTTTGTCTTTGGCTGTTTTGTCTTTTTTACTTCATAGCCCTTTTCAGTTGTTGCCATTGTATAGTCTGTGCTGTCCTGGCAAGCGCCTTGACTGCTTTCACTGCTGTGCTGAAGGCTGATTTGGGTTTATGGTTAATTTGTGGGCAAGTACTGTGAAATAAAAAGACAAGACAAAACATTAAAAAATTGTCCCTGTCTGAGGAGAAAAAAAATCAACTAAATCCATCTTGTGAAGATAAGGTAAAGGAATACCAGATGGCAGATTTACCCTTGTATGCTGGTGCTGAGTATGGCCTTAAAAAAGGTCTGGAGTATTGCCTCAGAAAAGGTCTGGTGATGGAGTTGGTATTTTTATGTTACAGTAGTGAACAGAATGCATCTTGCAATAAAAAAATAAAGCAGGAGACACAGAAAGTTCCAATTAAACATTCTCTTTATTGGGGCCTTGCTCCGAAATGGCACAAGTGATAAACACTCAGAGTGCTCATCAGTGCTGCTAATGAAAAGACCCAGAGTCACATTTTACACTTTTATTTGGATTTAGATCAACATCACAGATAAGATACTTTGGTCAAACACAAGAACAGATTGCTATGCCGCTCCTTCCTGGCTGCAATAAGTACAGTAATGTGTAAAAAAAAATGCTGGTTCTCCTGGAACACCAAATGTAAATCTTGGATTGGCACATACATCTAATAAATACGCTGTTTGCACTTAGCACTTTAAAACATAATAGCACATGCAAGATGTAACCAGGCTACTGATCACCTTTATCATTGTCCCTGTCCTATCTTTATTTTATCAATTCTTTGCTTGCCTTCTTCCCAGCAAGGAAAAAGAATGTAATTTGCTGCTCTACCCAGTATTTCAGTGATTAGTCTGCTGATTTTGACATGTTTAGCAGAGGTCACATTGAGGCCTTCCTAACAGAATCGGAATCTCCTCTACAGCTTACAATTTTAAGTGTCTTCAACACTACGCAGGTAGCAATGGAAGTCCACTGAGGTGAGGTGAGAGCCCAGAAGCTGACGAGGAGAGGTTAACACCGAGCAAAGATACAGTAGAGGGACAGGTGTGAATGCAGTTCTTACAATATCAAGAGTCAATACTACCACCACACAAATAATGACATATCAATAATATATTGTACAAGCTTATACAGCAACACATGTTGATTTGCAACATTGTACAGTTTAAATCTAAAGTGCACAGCCTCAATCTGAGGTGACAAAACAGTACTATCAATATAATAAAGGCAACACAATTACAGACACTATTTATTTCCTCTTACTTTATGTCCTCATATTACATTGAATCAATACTCCATTTATCTATTTTAGATGAAATTAAAACCACATTGCTCTTCTTTTTTTGTCTTCAAGTATTTTAGAGACAGCAAAACAATATTGCTTTACAAACACAAGTTGGCCATTGAGGCAAAGTCAAAACCAAAACTTTAGTAGGGTTATAAGTAGACAGGTCTAAGCTGCAGAACTCTTACCAACACTTCCAGATGCTGAGGTGACAAAGGATAAATTTCAGTTTCCATGCCAGAGACACCTCTAAAGCTAAGGAATGATGCAGCAAATAATTTCTGCAAGAGCTGTGCTCATGGTTTCTGAAAAGGTTGTGAGGCTCTGTAGGGGCTGTTCTTTGGCAGATGTAGCCATATCTCAACTTTGTTGTACACAAGAATGGAGTCCAGCACTGCGAGAATCCTTTGACAAAACAGTTTGTTACTTAGACCCCACCCCTGACACTCAGATTACAGTCACATTTAATTTAAGCCTTGTCTTGCAGACCTGTACATCTGTAAGAAGTCTTTACCTTCTTAATGTAGCTGAGAGATTTTCAATGTAGTTTTGAACTGCTCACAGCAGAAACAGTTTTGAGATAAGAATTTACTCAAATGTGTATGTGACTTTTTTTTTGATAGGCTTTTTAAACACAGAACACAGAAACCATCCAAATACAACCTTATTTCCGTCTTGGTTAGCACTGCATATTGATTGTGCGTCTACTTAGGCCACGTGGGAAACATAATTAGGAATAATGGCATCCTATTGTTGTACTGTAATTGATCTTATTAAGTGGTTGTAAGAGCTGCAGTCCTCTTGAGGTTATTCAGTAACCAACCCTGGAGATGTACAATCCATATGACATGGAGAGAGAATGTATTATGTGGGCTTATATTTTAAAATAAGCAGTAATAAATATTTGAGGCACCTCCATCAAAAGAAGAATCCCAGTTAATTTTCAGCTTCTGTCCGTGCAGTTTTATAACCCATATAAAATAAAAATATATAGTTTACAAAATAGGATTTTTTTATATATATATATTTCCTTTTGTAAAACTATACTTATTTAAATACATTTGAAATGTTGCTATAGGTAAATTAGAAATTCTGTTCTAATACTACGAAAAAGGCAAAATCCTTTCACTTTTAAACATACAGCATGTATATTCTGCATCTCACCACCCCTCCCACTTCCCCCAATTTGATTTTGTCATAATTTTGGGCAACTTTGGCAACATTCAGTCTGATTGCTTTTAATTTAAAGTAATTATTGTGTTAAAATTTGGGATAAAATTTTAAGTATCTTCTCGTCTTCCTTATTTGTTTCAATGAAGCTTTTTGTGCAGCTAATTATTAAGGAGGCATTCTAAAACTCAGGAAAGGACTTTAAAGGAGCCATGTTTCTTGATTTTAAACTGTACTCTACTCCAACGCCACAATATAGAAATAGATTTACTTTGGAACGAACTACAAATACATTCGCACAGTTTGTGACAACTTAATTGTCTACTTAGAGGTCCAGGAACAGACTTTCCCACCCAGTTATTATAAATCTTGTCCCAGGCGTTCTATTTCATCAATCAGGAAATCAATGTCTTGGTGAGTGGCCGCAGGGTTTGAGATGACCATCCGGAAGAAATTCACTTTGTCTCCCAGGGGCTGATAGCTCACCATGGTCGTGCCATACTCCATCATCCTGGCTTTTATCACTGGTGCCACCTGCAGAGTAAGAAAAAGCAGGGGATGATGATGATGACTATTATTACGAACATTATTATCATTATTTTCATTATTATCATCATCCTCATTATTATTAAAACAGAGTATGCTTCCTTTTTCATAGAAGATGGAGAGCTACAAGCAGCTGAAACGAAATTACATCTAATATTAATGAAAACATTAACCCCCACTAAGGAATAAATGTTGCATTGAAAAAGCACTCAATTTATCCCAATTCTTTGTCCTGCTCTTAAAAGGACTGGGGAAATTTCCCTCTGCTACTTCCTCAATATTGCTGACAGAGACACAGTGGCTGTTTTCTGTACTGTTCAAAACATTGCTGCAATAGTTTTCACATGCCAGAGTGCTGTAGCATTGTCGAGCTTTGGCTGCCCTTGCTGGGTTTAGTGTCTGCAGCTCACAGTACATGAACTCGGAGCCAACGCGTGCTCTGGAGCTCAGGAAAACTTCGGGAATCCCACACCTGGGGACCAGAGCAAGGTGGCACCAGACTGACCTGCAGTAAAACAACCACGTCATGTGCCAGAATCTCACCTTGCCCTGTGCCCTCGGAGATAATTTTGGGGATAGCCTGCCTGCAAGGGTTTCACTGCTCACTGCAGGACAGCCCAGAGGACACTGCTCACCTTATTCAGGCGGCTCGTTCTCTCTTCGTTGTCTTCCATCCCACGCAAGCTGGGAGGTATGTACCAGAAGCAGACATTTGTGTGCTGAGGCTAAGCACAGAATAATAATAATTTACGTTGTGAGAAATGCTCATAATATCTCAGTTGCAATTAAGTTCATGCCTTCCCTCCCTCTCATACATCATCTTGTGACAGCAGTCAATGGTTTTCATTATTGTGGTCCACTGAGAGTCATCATCATTATTAATGCAGAAAAGATAATTTTATGCAATTTATTCCCAGGGTGTCAGATGCAAAAACACATCATCCAGCTGGGAAAATATATTTACGCCTTTCTGAAAGGCATCTAGATCTTGCAGATCCTGCTCCTCCACGGGCTGAAGGGATCGTGTGGCTAAGGCAAGAGTCTATTACAGATAATTTAGAGGTGAGGACCATGTCATTTACTTTTATTACATGACAGAATAATATAGAAGCTGATTCTGTAAACAGGAGCCACAGGTGGTGCATAAGACAGTCTAAGATTTTCTTACATTTTGCAAAATTTATTATTTCTCAATTTGATTCAGCTAGCTGCTGCATTAATATGCATGCACCACAGCATCTTAGCTCTTTTAACATCTATGGGAGCACCAAGCAGAAAGGCATAAAGTAAGAGCTAGCTGACATTTTGTGCATTTTCCCAGTCTCCCAACAGTTGCCTGCCTTGCTGTGTTCCTCTTTACTGGATGCTAAATGTGTCTTACAGCAACTCCTCCTGCTGCCAGTCCCTTCACTCATCATCAGACCCAGTGGACCAAATTCAGTGATGATGTGGAAGGTGGGGGAAATAAATTCCATAGTGGTATGCGGATATGAGCCTGTAATCTCTGAAAAAACACAGTGATGTTGATCCTTGTTGTCTTTTACAGGCAAAACAGCAGCAACCTTTGTACTGGAGATCTCTACCTGTCCCCAGCCGTCACAGCTGGACAGGCTGCCCACAAAGCGATGGCTGAACACGGAGCAGTCCAGCGCTGTTCCTGGGTACAGCCACCCAGCCCAGGCTGCGCTGCCTGGCCCTGGGCACTGTGCTCCAGCCAAGCTCCTGCGTCCAGGGCTCCCAGCTCCGCTGGACTCCCTCCACATAACATGCCCAGCGATATTTGCACCCCAGACCATGGTGCTGCCTCTGTCCCATGAGCCAGCTGGGCTCCCGACAGTGTTAGCCCCTGTCCTGCTGTGCTGCACCCCATCACAGGTGGTCCCTCCAGGTCACCCCAGGTGACCCCAGCTCCCCAGTGACTGCCCACTGGAGAAACCACTCTGCACAGCTGTCCTGTCAGAGCTGTGTGGGGCACTGTACCCCCCCACTCCTAACAAACCCTGCTATTTAGGAAACTGCAGCTTGTTTTTATTACATAAGAGCTGGTTCTAATTGTGCCTCTGTGTGTTGTGTTAGGCTGAGATACCAGCGTTTTGTTTCAGCAGAGTTAAACTGAGCAAACGGAACACTTAGGCACAGCTGCCTCATCTCCCTTGTCCCTGCATTCCATGACAGAATTTCTGTCTCACGCTGTTTGATTTGACCTGTTGGTAGCATCCCAATAGGTAATGAAGCAAACACTGTTGATTGACCAAGAAAAAGAAGTTCCACTACATACCTTTCCATCAAACACCATTTCATACCCTTCTCTGTTCTTTATTTTATTGTATAGGTATTCAGCAAGTTCCAAGCACTTATCAATTTGTGCTTCAAATCCTGTGGTTCCCTTTACAGAGAGACGAAGAAAAGAAGTTATGTAAATATCTGTTCTATGGAATAAAACAGCAAAAGGGCCACGCAATACTCGCCAACACATCAGCACAAGTCACCTCTCAGAAGTCTCTATTAGATCAGTTAAGGATCTGATTGTATGTGATGAAGGGCACTTTGCTAAGCAGAGCTCATTTGTTTCTAGCTCTTGCCACTGACACCCCTATAGCCAACTCTGCAAAATAAGCATCATGGACTTGCTTCGTTCTCAGGAATATTTTGCTGAGAACCTGAATAGCACTTCTGCCAAAGGGTGCTTTTGGTAGATTTTGCAGAGAGGCTGAGGATGGTTTTGGATAGCTTGGACTGGACAGAGGGGTGTCTTCAGGTGTTGAGTTCCAGACATGGGGAGTCTCCTGCTATTTTCAGAATAGGGGATTTTAATCTTCCAGGAATTATGTGCTTGGGGCCTTTCCAAGAATAATTTTTTCTTTTTTAGTTAAGCACAGAATGCACAGATATACTTTTAGAGCCCAGTCTGATGCCTGAGAAAATGCACACTTTGTTTAGATACTACCCTGCTTCTGTAGTGTTTTTCTCTCTTCTTTTCTAACAGACACCATATAAACTCAGAAGCTGTGTTTTTAAGAGCTGCAGAAAAGCCTGCTTTTTCTTCTCTGGCAGAAGTCATAATCCTCTCTGTGACATCATAATTGCTCCTGCAATCACCAACTGTGATACCTCAAACAAAGGATTCAGCTTCAAGAGGGAGGAAGGGGAATAAACAGCTGGAATAGATAAACTCTTTAAGAAACACACATCCTATTTTGTAATTTTAATATTACAAGCAAAGTGTGAGAAGAGAAAAAGCAGTACAAGGCATATTGAAAAAATAGGCTTTTGGAGAAATGTCTCTGAGTAATGGATGCATGAACTTGCTAAATCTGTTCTGGCAGTGCAGAACTGACTTAAAAGCCCATGTCATTATCCCTCTGTGTGTAGAGATTTCAAAACAGAGTAGAGGTAGTGCCGGGAGAAAGGCTCGGAGTAAAAGAGACATGTGGCAAAAATCGCCTGCCACTCTGCAGACCCCAGTTAGCACAACAGCTATTGCATCCTCCTTTACAGACTCCCACACCTCCTCAGAGGTTTAATGAAGCACATGAGAATCTTCAAGGTTTTCTGGAAATGAAAACAGTGATGTCATCTCCTCTGAACCAACCAACCCTAAGCAACCTGACATAATAGATTGGATAAATACACGCAAGAACTTATTTAGCAGTACAGATAAATTAATTGTTAGAGCTTGTGCTTACAGATTTCCCAGTCAAAGAGTTTTTCATGAGTTTTCCTCTACTCCTTCAAAAGATTACCTCATATCTACTTCATGCAATGAAACTCAGTATTCCAGTCTTGATTTGCTGTGTTTAATTTCTGAATATAATTAAAACATCTTTTTATTTCCAGAAATCTGGAAATCCAACATTCCTAGGTATATGATTTATGTGATTAGACTCCTATAGTTACACAAAGCAAATGCTATGCAAAGCCATACAGTTCAAGTTTCAAAATCATGTGTGCTGCTTTGAAGCCCCACTGTTAAAAGTATAAAACCCCCAGAAAATAATAACGTTCTTTCTTTCATGTTATATATGTGAAATTCAGATCAGATATTTTCTAAAACTATGACTGCAGAAAAAAAAACCCCAAAACCCAAGCGTATCTGGTGTGCATTATTTTAATGCAAACAAATGTGTAGCAGGCAGTCCTACCTTTGCCCTCCACATCAGCCATAGTTTGAAGACATCAACGTGCCGCCCACACTGCAAAGCCTTGTCTCCCGTGTCGTAAGACAGGTCGTAGTGCTTGTCTTGTTGAAAGAGGTAGGAAGCATGCATTTGATTGCAACTCTGCATCAATCCCTTATGGACACAAAAACACAAGCACAGTGATGTTGACACACATGTGACTACTGCTTTCAGGGTTGCTTTGGGTGAGAAATTACAAACGCCCAAATTCAGTCAAATATGTGTCCAAGTGTCAAAGAAAGATTAAAAAAAAAAAAAAAAAAAGGGACAAAACTAGACTTAGTTGCTCAATGGACTCACCCCTTTCACTGCCTGAGACACCTTGGTACCTGATCCAGTCATGTGTAATCCACTTTAAAAAAAAAGCTGGACATTGTGCTTCCTAGCATTCTTATACTTAAGTTCATTTTTGGATCTTGCCTTTTATTCTTCTGGTTCCTTTTGCTCTTTTCCTTTGAAGGTATCTTTTCTGAGTCAGACCAAGACAACTAGTGACTAATCTAAGTAATACCACAGCACTTCTCAATTGCTTTGGTTTCTAAAATTCTGATTTTTATTGTTTTCTTTCTTTGTAAGAACAGTTCTTTTCTGCAAAGCCCTCAGCTGCAGACTAGATGCTTAAGCAGTACAGAAAGCTTTGAACAGACAAAAGAGCATATGGCCTTTAAAAAGCCAGCTAGAGCTATTTCTGGGCTGCAACATACCATTCTAAGAGGCAGCTTTGTGGGAGGGACAGAAGCCAACAAGGTGAGGAAACCTGGCTCATGAAAGCATCAGATTTCCTTTTTAGCTTTTTAAGTAAAATGCAGAGAGCTGCATTCTGGCTCTAGTTAAGATCTCAACCAAGTTTATGATATACCTTAGGGCAGTTGCCTAAAAATGGCAATTTCCAGTCCAAGAAGAATCATAACATGGCTGTTTATCATCAAGTCTAATCTTTACATGTAACTCAAAACTGAGATAGCAAAATGAAAGGGGGAAAAAAATTGACTTTCTCCTAATCTGAGCCATCTGTTCTCACTAGAAGTCAAGGATGGTACTGACTACAACTGGGCAGGATTTGTCTTGGGGAACTGACCCAGAGGGCAAATAAAAGCCAGTTTCTCTCTTCCTAAGTGCAATCACTTCGTATACAATCTGTTGTACAGCTGTTAGTAAAACAGCAACCAGCTTTTTGATAGCTGCTCTATTAAGAGGTGGCTGTACAGCAGCTGTCCCAGTAACTGATGGTTATATGAAAATTACAGGCTTGAAGGGTAATTCAAATTCTAGCACTAAATGGAACGTCTACTTTTCATTCCGGGTGCACTTAGTGTTCCATTTTTACTTCCATGTGCCCCCAAGTGGATACATAGATCAAGGCTGGGTAGGAATATCATAAAAGTGTAGAAAGTGTAATGATGCCTTGATTCTGGACCAAATGTTGTGCTGCATGTAAACCATGCCATTCACCCCAAGAGGACCAGACTTTGCCTGCGGTTACC
Source organism: Origma solitaria (assembly GCA_013397895.1). Classification (NCBI taxonomy): domain Eukaryota; kingdom Metazoa; phylum Chordata; class Aves; order Passeriformes; family Acanthizidae; genus Origma; species Origma solitaria. The sequence goes on from VZRL01007150.1 coordinate 359,895, forward strand.
TCTTAAGCTACACAGGAACTAGCGGGGTTACAGAGTTATACACTCACAACTTAACCATGGGCATTCTGAATGGAAAGTCACAAAACTCTGTGCAGACGTTGCCATCAATTGGCTCTTTTCTGCTAGACATCTGCTGTAACTCCTTTTGCAGTCACAGCCTAAGCATGTAAATAGAGGTCTTTTCTCAGTTCCTGTTATAATCCTCATCACACTAGCAAATATTAGCTACTGCACAGTTATGAAGAAAATACACAGGATTTTCGGAAGAAAAACGCCAGAAAGGAGCAGAGAAGCACGTATATCGTGACATACCTCTTCTCTTACTAGCAGGGCTGAGCACTGCAGCGGGACGCCCATCATCTTGTGAGGGTTCCAGGTCACTGAGTTAGCCCTGGGACAGCAAACCACATGAAACTCAGACATTGTAGTATGTGATGAAACCCCAGAGGCACTTAGAAGTAATTAGAATAATACTGAACATGTAGCAATACTCACTTTTCTTTTTTCCTGAGCAAGTAAAGCTGAAAATGATCATGGCTGATATTAGGAAAGCAGTGCCTTCACAGGGGACTTAATCCACTCCAGTTGGCTTTTGGATGACAATCCTGGCAATTTACCACAGGATAATTGCTCTATCCACTAAACTTAATCAGTATTAAACTTTCTGGGGAGTCATCTATACTTTATAAACATAGGGCAAACTTCCTAAAAACTCCCACGTGACTGATGAACTTTCTAAAATCACACAGCCGATTAAAGATGCAGATAGGAAGCTGGCAACCTAGCAGACCTCCCTCCCTCCGATTCCAGTTTCAGCAAGATTTTAGTAATTAGCTCACATAGGCATTTTAAAAAATTCCTTGAAATACTTGTGGGTATTCCTAAGTCTCTGAGTAACTTGGAAAACCTGGCCCAAAGTAATTTTTCTTGTTCCTCTGATGATGGCAAATTTTCATAGCTCCTTAATTTTTGCTTGGCTATGGCAATTCACAGAACTACAGTAATAAGCATGAAACCGACCCATCTTGCTGGAAGAGTCTGATCCTGTCTCCCTTCAGGACACGTACGTTGGAAAAACTTCTGTCAGCCTAGATTTTGTGAACAAACAGAGAGCTGACACAACACAGTCTTGAGAAAAGGCATTTGGGATTGTGGTGAGGGCTGAATAGAAGATTGTCCAGTTGTTTATTATTTTAATTTTGTGTTATGCTTGACTGGTTATTTTACAATTACTATTATTACATATGATGAATTAGCTGGTAAATGTATGCCTCCTATTTGTCAGGCTGTCAAGGATGTATAGTGCACGTGATTTCATCTAGTGGAGTGATTAGTATTTTTTTGGTATAAATTGTCATAAATCAGTCAACTGAGGCATGTGAAAACTTGAACGACCCAGGACACACTTTCAGATAACACTGATGTGAACAGAGGTGAGCAGGTTACAATCTGGCAGTGTTTTCCTTTGTAGGGCTTGGAGACAGTGCTACAGGTTTATGCACATCCTGCCAAATTGCTTCCATTCCTTCAAAGCAAGCAACTTCAAAATTCGCATGGACATCAGGCAGCACTTCTGTGCTTTCTTCTTTGCTATTTAAATGGGACTGTGCAAGTGCCTGATGCAATATCTGTAGGGAACACTCTTCCACAGGCAACATCTGGCCACTTGGCTTGGCTTTTTGAGTATTTGGCAGCTTTTAATCAGCTCAGTCAGTCATCTGATTGCAACACCAAAGCTAATGACGCTGAACATCCTCCCAGGTCTATGAATTTCCCTTGATATGATACTTTTAAATTTTATTTGTGCCTATGCAAAATCAGACAGAAATTCTTTAAGAGACATCTAAGTAACAATAGTGGTATGCATTTTCTCAAGCAAAAGGATTGCTTACTGACAACATCCAGATGTGAATTATCTATCTAAAACATTTAATTTACCCTATGGTCACTTATTTACCCAATTACATACCAATTGCACATAAAAGAAGAATTAATTAGGTAAAATAAAAATCCACCATTTTTCATTTGTTATCATTTATTTTGGGCTTCTGTCATCAGCATGTGTTTGAAGAAATTGCTGACCAAGACAAACAGTGAAGCAAAAACATCTACAGGAATGCACAGATGTTTTCTAAAAGCATCTCATATTTGCTCAAATAGCTGAGCACCAAGAACCTACGTGATTTTTTGGCTGTGGGTCAAAGATAGGAAAAAAAAGGAATATTTTTCCTTGAGGGATTTCAAATGGATGACAGGAGAGATTCACGACTGGCAGAATTTGGTCCTGGGCCATCATTAAATGCAGACTGAGGCTCAGTCACCGACCAGCCACGGCCCCGGGAGGGATGCCCAGATCCTCTGTGGGAGCACTCACTCACTGCACACAGGCTTTCCTCGTGCAGCTGTCACCCTCTGCCTGAGCCTCTGGATGAGGGACACCAGACTGGAACTCCTGATGGTGGCCAGAGCTATCTGCTCCACACACTGTGGCTTGTGCTTCCTTCGGGGCACCTTTCAGAACCTTGGAATCTGCCATGTGGGGTCTGGAGGGCATGGGAAGGACAGTCCTGCAACTCGTCCTGCCTGTGACAGGAATATTTCTGCTGGACTGACTGTTACCAGAAGGATGGGAATACTCAGAGCCCACTGTGCTCCAGTAAATGTTCCCTCTCCTATCAAACATGAGTACCAGCTTCAGCTCTCTTCTATTCAGACCTGTGATGACTCTATTATCTAATGTGAAACAGAAAGCTCCATAAAAGGTTCTAAAGGTTCCCATACTTGAGATCTCGACAAACTGAAATGAGACGCTGTGTCCAAGAAGCAGAAGAATAGCATTCAAAATAACAAATTTCCTTAATTCACTGCCAAACATATTGAGATGGTGCTTATCAAAGGACTTAATTAACTCCAGTGGAGTTCTGGATCTAAAGCATATTATTTGGAAAATGCTCCAAAATAGATTTAACCCGAACTTCTCATTCCAGCGCAATTTGGACAGCAATCTGGGAGGAAAACCCCTTGTGTCATACTCTGCCCTCATAGGCAACAAGGTAGATTTTTCTAACTTGCTGGATATTTGGATATATGTCCTTTTAATGCATGATATGTAAGTCTGGAGTGCTGTAGGCAGTCTTTACTAAATCAAATTCATAGAACCATTGGCTGCTTTCCAAATTTTGCTTGTGAGATGTATGAGAAAAGAACTGAATCATCAAGGTATCCTCCTAATCTCCAGGATCAGGATGAGGAAGTTGTTTGTAATTTTAATTGACAAGGAACAGCAATTTGATTGAGCGATAAAGAAGGAGGAAGAGTGAAATGATTTGCTCTCAAGCATCATGTGCTTCAGGAAATACAGAAATGAGAGTGACTCCATCAACCCCAGTATACTGCCTCTAGAAAGTGGAGTAAATAGGTGACTGGGAAGAATACAAAACAGGGCAAGCACGTATGAACTTTCTCTACATAATTCCACTCGTTTGTGGCTCACGGAAATCCTGAATGGTTTTTGTCTTTCCTTGAATGCAGATAAATCTTAACATCCTATGGAAAGGATTTCCACAGCTTAACAAAACATTTCTGAGTAAGCAGCTGTGTTCAACATCAGTCCTTCCAGCCTGGACTGGTATCACTTATGTTCATCTGCATTATCTGCAATGTATATGAGCTCATGACTACAACTGCGTATCTACCCAGGCACAGATTTACTGAGAAGACATCAATAACACAGTCTGGAGAGGACTATGCTCTCCAGAAGTGACAGAGCAGCACATCTGTCCTAACTGCAGGTGCATCCATGTTTTAGTCTTAAAACTTCAGTGTACAAGACCTACAAGATTCACTTCTCAGAGAAATGCAATTGCTAATTCATGCTGGATGCTGAATTAGAGAATGCTGCAGAAACTACTCTGGACCTGTGAATGTATGGGGGCAGGAACAGAAAAACAAGCATGGAATGTCTGCTGTTTATACTCCAAAACAAACTGGCACACTACTGGAGCAGAAAGGCACTCAGCAATGCTGCTCCAACTGGAAGGACAGTTTATATGATTTCTCCCTCCTATATCTTGAAGATGACATCGATCCGTAATTTTTACAGGCATTGCTATTGTAATCACAAGTATGTTAAAATGCATTTAATGAACGAATTTTATTGGTACTAACAAAGCATACCTTTCAATGCCGTTTAACTTCCATTTGTGTTTCCTCGACATCAGGAGCCCACCACCCCATGCTCCCTGGAAGGCAAGACACATTATCTTAATGAGAGCTCTGCTTTCCTCCATCATGACATCTGTGCGTTCCCATCAGTTTGGGACCCTTTTTATCTTGCTGATGTGGCACATTCCAAAATGACCAGACGGATGGGGCCTGAGGCATTAGCCGTGCTGACAATTTTCTTCCAGTAGCTGGGAGGCAGCAATTAACAGCCCACAATCCAGGCACCCACCCTTATCCTCTGCAAATCCCTCACTCGCCCCCTCCTCTGACACTGGCACCTGGGGCTGCCCCATGCTGTAATGAGCGACTTGCAGGGCTGCTCCCAGGTCAGCTGCCTTTCCTCTCGCAGTGACTAAGTCATAATACCAAACCAGGCTGGGATCTCAGCTACTCTGGGGAGTATTCATCATATTTCGGACCCACTACTGCTTGCCCTCTACTCATTTGCTTTCCTCACAGAGGTCTGGGACAGGCAGGAGTTTCATGCCACTGAGAAGTATTTAAGATAAGTACAAATTCCTCCTTTGAATTGGACTGATTTTGGCTGACACAGTAATACAAAAACAAGACTTCCAAACCTATGAGAAGTCAATTACCGAGCCTTTTTGGAGAAAAGATTTGCAAAAATGACATAGAAGATATTCTAGGGCTGAAAGATGATCCTTCAGAAAGATTTCTTGGCAAGAGCCTGGATAAAGATAAGTAGCCAATCTGATAAATTTCCCTAGCACTTGCATTAACCTGATCAGCAATTTGCAGTACTTTATTCCAGACAAACGTAGCCTTTTCCTTACGTATTTATTTTGCAGCTGCTGCAGAAGCTGAGCCAGTGCTCAGTATGCTTCTTATGTATTTCTTTACTAATGGCATTTAAAGATAAAGCTGAAAGCCAAAAGCACTCAAACTAGGTCATATTAAGTGTCCCAGTTGCTAGAAGTACAACTACAGTCACAGCTCCTAAAATATCCCTCTGACCTGAGCCTTTCAGGGGCATGGGAGTCAGTGCTTGGATGTTAGACTTAATTACAGGAACAAAATACAGTGGGTTTTGTACAAGATGACACTGCCCAAAATGAATACATTAATGCTGATACACCTTGTAATCCAGCCCTCCACGTATGGTGGTACTTACATCCACATGCATCCAGATTTTGTACTTCTTGCAGATGTCTGCAATAGCTATGAGAGGATCAAATGCCCCATACACTGTTGTCCCAGCTGTGGCACTCACCAGGAAAGGAACGAATCCCTGCAAGAAAGCAGAGACACGTTATGCATGGTCAGAGTGCTGCAGCCCCAGCTCCCCCTGTGCTGCCCCCACAAGAGTCTCCCAGAGGACATCCCTGCCTAAGTTACACTGGTTTTCTCCAAGTTTAGATGCCAGCGATAGAGAGTTTCTACCTTAAGGTGGCAGCAAACTTCCAAACCAGCATCCTCCACTTATTAGGATGCATGAGACAGGTAAGGGCTCAGCAGAACAATTCTGCCTCACACCACCTGCCCAAAACAAAAACGTCTGCACGGCAGGATGTCACATAAACAAACCTCAACCACGCACCACAGGGAGAGAAGCATTTCTGGTGGACTGTGCCCTGGGCTGCATTGCAATTATCTCAGTGAGTGTCTGGACATGTGGTGTCCCCGTTTTGTCAGTGGGAACATCGTGTCTGGGGGTGTCCCCTGGGGCAGTGGACAGACGACGTGTGGGGCTCACCTCCAGCCCCATCCCTCATGCAGAGCAGGGAGAGCTCTCCTAAGGTAAAAACAACAGCCTCAACAGAGGCCAGGGACCAGCTCTTGGATTCCCTCTGCTAAATGCCGCGCCTCACAGCACAGCACTCACCGGCCATCACTTCTGCACTACGAGGTCTGGGGTCTGCTAAAATTTATACCTGTGCTTCATTTTAATTTCATTTGTAGTTCTGTTGATTTCATATGGAGTACTTAGAGGTCAAGAGTGGCTACTTTTTTTGGCAGAACTGGGGTTTAAACCATCAAAAAAGTCCAAACTTCCTTCTGCACCAATCGGTAGGTTTGAGTGGCACTCTACTGTCATTTTGCCTTTTTATCTACTGTATTACTTTTCTTGGAAAAAGTGTGTTTTTAATGAAGACTTGTGTTATTAATCAGCTTTGACTGCTGTGTGTCTAGTGAATATAAATGTTGAAAGCACAGGGCTGAGCTCACTGCATACTTTAATCTGATCCTTTAATTCTAGCTTGTGTTAGTGAACACATACAAAAGTGTGCACTTTTAGAGATGTGTGTATTTTAGTTTACCTTCCATTGATTTGGTGAGTCTATGAGAAGTATTTCCAATGCATTACAATAAAATAAATTCCCCAAGATGATTACTCTTGTTTTGACAATATTCAGCTGAGAAACTGCTTCATAGGCTGATAATATAAAAGAGGATGATGCTATGTAGAACGACATATAAAAAGGAAGCCAAATAGCTCATGGATATTATTAAATATCTGTAAACCTAATTTCCTAGCAACTCTTGCCTCATTAATTGGCAGGCTACATTTCTGAGAAATAAATCAAAACTTAATGGGCAAGCCCGTGCTGTTTTACCAAGGAAAGCAAACAACTGGTCTTACCATTCTTCAGGTTTTTTAATTCTTTGGAAGCAGAAAAGCTGGTAAACTTACTTTTTGTTTGGCTTCAACAATTCTTCTTTCAAGGTCTGATGGAATCATTTTCCCTCTGAAGCAAGAGAGAGTTATATCAGTAACTTGATCTTGAAATCAACTTTTGCTGTTACTTCTTAATAAGAAACCCAAAGAAGGAGCAAAGTGACATTTTTGCCCAAGAGCTATGCAGGACTGAAGAGCACAGAAAGACTCTGTCCATTAGTCTGAGTTTTTACCCTAATTATTTAATTGATGTATTTGCATCAATATGGTGATGCTAACTGAGAGAAGGTATCTCATGTCCATCCTGTGACAGACTGATGCTGCTCCTTGGAGCCTCTTGGTCTTGTTTGAAGTTACAGTCTTGGGAAGAAGCTTCAGGCTCCCAGGGAGAGGCTCTGCCCAGCATCCCAAGGAGTTTGCTGGGTGCCAAATCCCATGGTCCTCTTTCAGCAGGCACAGAAAATGTCAGAGGAGCTGCATGGCCTTGAGCAGTGCAACTCAGCTGTGCTCTCAGCAGTTGTCTCTGTGTTCCCTTGCCAGGGATGAACTCGCTTCAGGGTGACTTTTCCAAGGTTTAGTGAATGACATGTTTGCATTTGCTTGAAGCAGGGTGTGAGAAGCTGCCAGTCTAGACTCGCTAAATGCACTGCCAGGCTCTCTGCACTACTGTATTTGCAACAGCTCTAGAACGAGCCATCTACTTCAGATTCAGTCGTGTAAGGCTTGAAGGCTAATTTAGGAAATCCTGTAGGTGAACTAGGCACAAGAAAACACAGTGCCGATACTGAATATTGAGGCTAAGGCTTTCTTTGCTTTAGACACAAGTAAGTCTATCAAAGAAGAGGCAGTATGAATACCAGCAATACAAACATGACAGATTCCCATGTTACAGTAATAAAGTCTTCACTGGCTTTGAATGTTGTACATGTAGATTAATATTAATTTTTAAAGGTTTTTTTCAGATTTCTTCTTTCCCTAAGCTCTGATTTCCTGCTGCTATAAAAAAGGAACAACCTTTATTAAAGCTCAAAATGAAGTTACATGGAAACTAATAAACCTGCTAGTTTTAGTTTCATTTTACATAAAAACCCTTCAACTGTTCCCATGGCATTTGGATGTAGGCCCTTTTTTAGAATTATTTATTTAGTGTGGTAAGATGCTGTTGGTTTTTTAAGTTTTCATCCTGATATAATTTACTATCAGATGGTATTTATTTCAGTATAAATGGGTTTGTACTTCTGAGGGCTTTTTTGCAAAATCTTTCCTGCATATTCAAAACACTAAAATACTGAAAGAATAACTAAAACCAAAAAGCTCTACAAAGCTAAAAATTAGGCCTGATTTTTCTTGCTGAAGTGCAAGACAGGTCTAAAGAGTATTCAACTCCTTGTGAGTTTCCCCCAGACACATAGACATGGTCAGAGAAAAGCAGTAGTTGTCTTATCCTCAAAAACGGTTCCTGGGATCATTAGAGGAATAAAGAAAATAAAACCAAGTCAAAGGAGGGCAATGAGTTCCTCCTCAAAACATAATTTAGATGTTGGTCTTTAACAGTTTCTAATTAGTGAGCTTGTGAATAGAAACATACCCAGACCTGGGCAGATGCTTTTACTACACAAATTTTTTTACCAAAGCAAGTGATTATCCAGCCCCTGGTCACATTGAGCACATGCAGGAATTCATGGCCAGGAGAGTGCAATACCCAAGCAATGTCGAGGGTTACCAGCTAAATCAGACCAACTTGGCTGGCGTGGGGCAGAATGAGAAAGAGACACTAGGAAGTATGCTTGGTCATGCTGAAAACATAAAAAAAATATCAGGGTGCTCCTTCACTCTTCCACAGGCGCACATCTTCACAGAGGGTCTTCTCAACCACACCAGCCCTCATCCTGTGCAAACAACCTGCTCTGTCCCTGTGGTGCTCCCTGTGTCCCTGTGATGTCTGCTGAGACACACAGTAATCCTGCTGTTTACTTTGGCGTGGGCAGGCTAACCACTGCGGGCTTCGCAGAAAATCATCATGCTGAATTTGCACAAGGAGAAAGGGAAGACACGACTTCATTGATCTACATCCATCTTTAGTGAATAGGAACAACTGGGGATTTATTTTGATGTGCGCTGGTTGTTTTGACGTCATTAAATCCTCTTCAAGGTGTGTTCAGTCTTTTGTTAATAAAGAGGTAATAATGCCATAAGTCAATATGCAGGCACTGTGATTAGCACTGTAAATTGCTTACTCAGTGCTTGTTTTTAATGTGGGAGAAGAGTATTTTGATAGCAGCAAAACCTTCCATTTCTGCTACAGACATAATTAATTCAACACCTTGTAACAATGAGGGAGTCAAATAGCATTTTCCATTGAAGAGACTCTCAGCAGAATAAGTAAAAGTTGCTGTATTAATTTTTGTCCCATAGAAAGTGTTTTCCCTAAAACCAAAATTTTTTGTCAGAATACGTTGATTTTGTTAATATAATTTTGTTTTCTCAAAATGGGTTTTCACAGAGAATCAAAACCTTTCAGCTGGGTGAGTTAAGCAAGAAGTTATCTCCCACCCTTTTTAGGAGCCTTTGTGACCTGCAGATTAGTTGCCTCCTGTGCTGTTGGTTTCCAGAGACCATCATCGTCCTCAGCCCATGCTTCCCACGATGCTGCCAAGATCCTTCTCTTCACATCCTGTCACAAACCTGTCCCTATCAAAGGCACTGAGGGAAATGTAATCCAGCTGAGAAAGATGGTGGGGGCATGAAGTAACAGAATTACATTAGGAAATGCTCCTAAATATTTTAATCCGATAAAAGGCCCACTCCAGCTCCTATTAATGGATCAAAAAGTGCGAGTCTATTTCGACCAAAACAAGCTTCCTCCTTGGTTTCTTAACACAAAATGTAAAGAATGAGGTTAGTTTGATATCCTGTTTCACTTGAGAATGAAAGAAAAAAAGTATCAAAAACCTATGAGGAAAGGAACTTTTAAGATTTTTTATGAACTCCAAAAACGGACCCATAAAGAAACTACTAACAGAGTCAGTTCCTCAAGTGGGATAAATTAGTGTAAGGCTGCTGAAGATGACAGTGCTATGACAAATTGTACCAACTGCTGACCACATCCTACATGCTCTCTTTGAGCTGAGCACCTGCTGATTCTCTCTTATGCACCACAAAAAGAGGTGTATTTGACATCTTTACTTACCTTTCATCACATCTAATCAAAATCACACTATCTGTACCAATACCCAAGGCTGCAGCTCCTTTCTTCACAGAAAAGTGACTCTGAAAAAATACATTTATTATTATTTATTGGTTTTATTATTTCTTATCTAATTTAATTAAAACTCCTACCCTCTTGCAAGCCCTTCAGCAAGAAGTCCCATGAGGCAGTAATTCCATTCATAGGCCATTTGGAAACTGATCGCTGTAATTTGAGGCTTCAAAGCAGGTCACTACTGTCAACTGGAGAAACAGCAATCACTCTAATCTGGGTTTACTCCTGGAATATTACACACATCATTGTGGTCGATGCTGCACCTCGATGCATACCTGCAGCTTCTGCTCCTTGTACAGATTCAGCTATGAGCTTGATTTAATGAAACAAAATAGTCTTCTCCAGAGAATTAATTTAGTTTGTGATGTCCAGAGTCATGTGCTACAATATAGCTTCTGCCCAAATAATATACTGAGAGAAAATAAGACAGGAACCCTAATTGTGATCTCATGCCAGTGAAAGCCAGTAATAACTTCTACTAATAAACAGAGCTACTGCAGTTTAAAATCAGAACAGGGCTATTACTATTATTATAGTAAGGCTATTAGTTAATCTGTATGTACAAAATAAAATGTGGAAGTTACATATTGGAGTGCAAGTTAGCCTAATTTTCTCTCCCTCACAGGACTTAACTCCTGAGCCAGTGTTGGTTTATAATTCTAAATTAAATCCCTGTGATTATGATAATGCAACAGTTTTACGTCGGATTATAGACCCAAGAATCTGATTTTGTATTAACTCAAACCCAGCTATTAACAATATTGTCCAAAATAATTTTAACTACAGATTACTAAGCACTAAAAAAATGGTAATTCTTTAGGTATACTACAGTACCATTAGCTTAGGATGTAACACTATGAAAAAGATCCAGAAGATAAAAATCTAGCAAGGCTTTTTAAGTATCCACAGTGTTAAACAAGAAAGGAAGACCTAGTCTGCAGAAGATCACAAAGCAAAGAACTTATCACTACTGCTTTGTCAAGGGAGCACTTGCAAGCAGCAGAGCTGTAGGGTAAGAGATTGGCACAACGGTTACATGTGGGCTTCACTTAAAGGCCACGAGGGCACGGATCCACTGCATCCTAAAGGGCTCCATACATAATGAACACTTTGAAAATGACAGCAATTCTTAGCCAACTTAATGAAAAAGGAAGAAGAGTAGAAGAACTGCAACATGTATGTCCAACTTAAGGAGTAAAAAACCTCTGTTTTAAAAATTGCTCAGGGTGTAGTTTTCATTGGATCTTGACTGCTAGGGTTAAGATTGCATAAGAGTTTCCACTACAAATTCTTTTTTTTATATGCCTGTATCTCACCATTTTGGCTGAAATCCTTAAAGTTTTCATGATGCCTGCTGACTTTTTCAATATTCAGACATTTTGAAGAAGTCCAGATTTCTCTGGAGTCATATTTCACTGATGCTAGATGGACATTTTGAAAATACTTCCTCAGGTAAATATTTTTCATACTACATTTATTTTTTAAATGCAGTGTGTTGGAACAGCTTTTCATCAGGTGAAGAAGTTTCTACCCCTTGTCTCTGAACAAAGTCCTGTGGAATCTGCTGTCTGTGAGAATGGGAAGTGTACAGCATCTGCAGCCACTGCAGATGTCCAACACCCTGACACTGCCCAGCCTGTTAAAGCCACTGGTCACTGGCACGGTCACCTTAGAGACAGAGTTTGCCGTGTTGTTTTTCTAGCTGGGAGTCACAAGGTGCTAGGAAGTATTTATACATTGAATATCACAGCTCAGCCATCATACTGGTATTTTTCATGGCATGTTATTTACTTCACAGAAGTGAATTTTTGAACAAATGCACTTCCACGAGTTTCAATAGCTTTACTAAATTCAACGGACTTTTCGCCAGCACTGTAAATGAAGGCTTGGGTTGTGACCAATCCACAAACCTCTAAACACCAGATACAGAAGTCTGTTCCCAGCCCTGTGGGCCTCCCTGAGCCCTATGGGGCAGCAGTGCAACTTCATGAGAGCGGGGAGAAGAGGCTATGAGATGGCTACTGGCAGGAGGAGGCTTATAAAAAACTCACAAATTTAGGAAAGTATCTTTGAACTTGGCAAAATTTGAAACAGAGAAAGAATATTGCCAGCATAATGACAGTTTGCTGATATGCTATATGAAACTAGAATTAAACTAATATATTTTAAAAAATTTAATCTGTTTTTTATTCATGTATTACATGAACTGATGTGCACATACAGGGTAGTTTAAATATATAAATGCAGGTAGAGATTTAGGAGTGAGGAGTCACAGATATATTTCACTGGGGTTTGAGTCAATGACATTACATTCATTAATTCTGCTCCTTATTCCACACTAGTTAAAAAGGATTTACTGTTGCAGTTTGTTTTTCTACTAGAAAACAGAACTCTTCAAAGTGCCTTAAAAAAGAAAAGACAGATTTAAATGGTCTACTATGAGGAAGAAAATTAAGCCCATGTGCTCAAAGGCATCTACTGGAATATGGCCAAGTTCAGCTGCCTTGTTGAGAAGTCTCATGGCACTGCTAAAAGAGCACTGGGGGAAAAAAATGAATGTAGTGCTGATAGCTCAGTGGCCTGAAGGCTTTTTACAGACTGAAGGGAATTCAGTGGTCAGGAACCAAAACTGGTTTAGGGGTAAACTGGGAAGAAATACAGAAGTCTGTGACAGAAGGGCAAATGCAATTACAATTTCTAAACAAACTGAATATGAAATAGCTCAATCTGTGTATATAGACACAGACATACGACTGCTGCTGTTTTTGTGTCTTAGGGCAATGCCACAGGAATTACTCCAAGTGCTTGAGAGGCTCTGGAAGAGCCAGCATGAAAGCAAAATAGAAAAAAAATATAGTTGTAGGAGCAGAGAAAACTTTCACAATGATAAATATTAAACTTTGGTTTAATATTCCTATGGTGGTGCTGAAAATTTGGTTCCCTGTGTAACATAATGATAAACACAGAAAACTATAAAGGTCAAAGAGATGAAATGGGTCTGCAGAAATAAGCCTGATCAGACAGAACTGCTCACAGACAATTTAACTGGGCTAACAAAAAAGGACAATAAATGTGACCCTTTTGCAAATACTGGGGTTACAGACTTTTCAGCCACATCGAGAGGGGAGTTTAACACCATCTTTAACAAAACACTATGTAAGAGTTGCACAGATCTGTTCTTATGGTAGGAAAACCAGGGTAACAGAGGAAGGACAGGGGCAGACTGCCTCATGCCAGTCCTGAAGGAAAAGCCAGGCTTGGAGATGCTGGAAAGTCTGGAGTTTCACCACTGTCCTGTGCTTGCAGAGGTGGGAATGGGCTGTCACTTCAGCTTCCTGACTTCCTCCCCCACTTCGTGCACTGCAAAAGGGTGCGTGGAAGACTGCAAATACATCCCCAATACAGAGGAACCCAATTTCTCAGTGGAAAGCAATGTGGTACAATTCAGTGGTGAAGGCGAAGGTATGGATATTACTGACTAAGAGCATATTAATGGTCAGGGAAAAAAAGCAACGTAATTCTGAGCCAGGGGAATTTTCCTTTAGTGTAAAATTTCAAATGCTATTAAGTATAGGTTTGTTCCCCAGATAGCCATTTTTACATGGTTAGCTTTGTAAGGCAGAGACAGTGCAAATGTATTACAGGTGCAAAAAAGAATAGACCCTCTGAAAAATGGAAGAATTAGAATAATTAAAAACGTTATGATGCTGAAAAGTATGGCATTGTTATCTAAAGTGCTTCAATATACAGATGCTTCTATTTTTATAGCTTGCTAAATTACTTGCTCATCATCTGGCATGGCCGAAGCTGTCAGGAAGAACTATCCTAATGCCATGAGCCCCACAGGGCATGGCTGTTTTTTCATGTTGCTGTTTCTCCTTGCTTACATAAATCTGGAGTGGCATGAGCTTTGTGGAGGTGGCTTATCAGTGACCAGTTCCCAGATGCTGAGCAAGCCAAGCCATCCTGCAGCTGAACCTCCCCCGAGGTCTAGCACTGGCAGCCTGGCGCCCAGCAGATCCAGACCCCCAGCCTCACCCCCCATCATCTATTCACCAGCAAAGAAGGTGAACATACTTTCCCCTTCACCTCTCCTGGGCTTTAAGCATTGTGGATCCCTGGATGTATATGCTGGGCTACTTCTCTCTAAATAATCTAAAAACGTGTGGCTGGTCCAGGCTTGGTGTTTGGGCTCCCTCAAAAGTGAGAAAGAAAAGGCACCTCCAAAATTCACTGCATCTCTAAGGCTTTGGCACCTTTTTCAGACTTTAGATGAATTTCTTCTGCAGATCTTGCTCTTTTTTTATTGGCTATAAAAAGTGTATAGAGTTACTCAGATGAAATGTTTACACTTTAGGTGATTAACGTTAAGCAACATGAATCCGATCTTTATCATCTAATTTCAAGCTAGAGCTTCTCCTTCAATTACCTCCAAAAAGAACATACTGTGTCCTCCAAATTTTAAATACACTGTAATGAAATATATATTTGCTGTTTCATTTACCTACTGCTATTTAGTTTTTAAATTTATTTGTTAGTATCAGGAGACAAATGAGGGTATGAATGTTTCTGAACATACTAGTATGTACATCTTTGGTATTTTTGAAATACACACAACTTTATGCTGCTTTTCTAATCAGCAAGACTCATTTGGTTTTTTTACAGTGTAGGTAGTTTTGCAGCATTATATGCGGTCAGAAATGTTGCACTGAGTTCAGGAGGATACTGTGGCAGTGTAAAAGCCACAAGATATTGACCAGATGAAGGATTAGACCCAAATCATTAGTTTCTCCTTTAAGATACACTGCCCCAGAGCACAACTTTTCTGGAAAATGGTTTTACATTGATTTGAATGGTGCTACTTGAATTAGCTTGTTCCTCAAATAAGACCAAATTTTCATTGTTTCCCCCAGCTTCAAATACCATCAAAAACAATGTTCTAGTTATTATGCAATAAGTAATGCAAAGAAACAATGTGTGAATCCATCAGTTTGATTTTAAGTTTCCTTAGGTGGAAATAAATCTAATTTCTACTTACTCTGTATGCTCAGAGTGTAACTTACAGCTTTGTAATCTATGCTACTAAATAGAAAACAGGACTTCCAGGCTCCTCAAATCTTTCTCTGGAAGCTGTACCACACACAACACCACTTGAACTGCTTCTGGCAGGTGGCAGTTCTGCAAAGTGTCTCCTAAGTTGTGGCCATGGAAATGGTAGACTAGAGATCAGATTTTCATTCATTCTACACAGAAACCAAACCAAAATCTTCCATAGCCTGTGTGAAATGGTCTATCAAGCCACAGACACGGAAGTCACTTTTTAATTTCCTTCTGCATCAGCACCAAGAATCTTCATAGAAGGTTTCTGAAAGTGTTCAAGTAAAATCTTCTCAAAGCCACTCTTCTCCCACAGATACTGGTATAGTTGGACCCATTCCCTGCAACTAATGGGGCTTATCCACAAGGGGAAATCAGCATGCAAGAAGCTGAGGAGGTGATTTATTGCTAACTGCCTCCTCTGATGGAGCTGCTGTGTGGATGCCAAGTGCACCATTGCTGGGAGAGTGGTCCCCTACCAGCACAGATGAAGCCACCTCTCCCAGGGCTCACCCAGAAGATGAGATCCCTCCAAGTGTGTCCAACTGTCTAAAATGCTGACACCTGAAGAGCCAAGAGACCCTCCTCCAGGTGGTACAGACCAGAGCTGCACTCCTGGTGAAGTCTTCAGCAGTAGCGACTTCAACACAAGAGCAGTGCAGATCGGGAGATGCCAGAGGCAAGGAGAGCCTCCTCTGTGTCCTCTGTGGTCTCTAAGTGGGTGAAGAAGTCCCTTATTGTCAGATCAGACCCAAACACCAGCCAGTTTTTACTCTGCCTTTTCTTTTCCAAACCTATGGTAAGGAATAGTGTTGCTACTTCCTAGCTGAGCACCTGACAGGATGTTCTTCTTTGGGGGTTTCTACACAAATGGGAAATAAGAAAGCTGTTGTGGACCACATGAGAACAGTTCTGTTCAGTTGGAGAACAGAGAAGATGAAAAAGATCTCTGTGTCTTTCCAATTATGACCAGCCTTTTTTTCATTCTCTGAACTATGGATTAAGCCCACACAGTCCCTAATTAATCATCAAATCCACAGAAATGCTGCAAGTCTCTTCAAGCTCTTTTCCTACTATCAATTAAAAAGGCCAAACGCTGTTTTGTGATTTGAACCCACCTAGTTCTCTACAGCTAAATTTCCCCTCTGCACACTTTTCCTTCTCAGGGCAGCATGACTCTGTCCTTTTGTGTGCTAGGTGTAACCCCTGCTCCATACTATTCCCAGCTACTATTGGATACTCTTTAAGACAGTGCTGGCTGGGCAGGTCAAAATCACAACAGGGAATGGGTTAAAATTTAACAGGTCTTGCCTCATAGACGAATGGAACAACTAAAATACTCTGAGAAGGCAGCTATCCCTTTCAGCAGCTTTTTCCATGCTGAAAAAGGGATGGACTCCTCTGAATAATTACATCAACCTAAATCTGATATGCTGGAACACAGGAGGAGGCCTTCACTTTAGATTTTTCATTGTGTTTGAAATGATAGACTGAAATAGGTTTTTACAACTGGCATCCATCACTTTTTCCCCTCTGAGTCAAGGTCTCTTACGTCATGTGCAGTCCAGAACAGCTGCCCTGAAGGACATCACTGCTCCTGCACAAGGTCAAATGAAAGAAGACTGATGATGTCCTGATGAATACAGAGGACTGAATTAAATCCTGAGTGTAAGCGCATCTCAGTGAAATTAAACTTGTGCAAGACCAACCCAAGAAGTTGCAGGATACTTCACCATCACTGGTGGAACAGAGACAAACAGAAGCAGTGTGCTGGGTTGTGGCTTGGGGAAGATTTGCTGGCTGGGAATGTGCACAGTTGGAATAATCACATAACCTATTTTAGGCACCAAATGTAGGTTGCATGTGTGAGGAGACTCTTTATGGTCAGTGCACAGAAGTAGGTGAATCCCTCCCAAAGGTGATTTAGAACATTTAAATTAAGGAATATTTAGGTTCTTAATTTGGATGCTCCGAGTTTCTCTCCAGAGGTACTTCTCTTCACTGGTTGTGCAGAGAGTGAGGCTCCTAATTTTGGAACATGATGCACTCCTGAATTAGGGAGGTAATTACTTAAAAGCTGTGAATTACTCCTCCCTTCCCTTCTCCCCCACTGGCAGCTGAACCTATCATGGCATCAGACCGAGTTCAGGTTCTGATTACAGTAGTAGTGGAGGCAACTGTGACACAACTTCATTCATTTACAGGAAAGGAAGCTCTAGACTGGTAGTAATGAAAATAGAGTCTCATCTGGGATGCTGAAATTCTTGGCTGAGGATTGCTGATACTGGAATCTTTGCATCTGACTGAAAATTTCAAGACCAAATTCTCCAAGTTTTTCAACATGTACAGTTACTTTAAGCTTTGTTTACTATCACGCCACTTGTGCAGTGCATGGGGAAATGATAGTATGGATCTGCTGCTCCAGCTGGATCCCTACAAATCTATGGGGCCTGATCCCTGCAAATCTATTGGGCCTGAATTCTCAAAGAGCTGGCTGAAGTCATCACAAAGGCCCTCTCAGTGATTTTTGAGTGAATTTGGTCTTTGGAATCCAGAGCAGATCCAGCTGACTGTAGCTGGGAAACATCATCCTGCTTTTCAAGAAGGGCAAGAAGGAGGACCCCAGAAACTACAGACCAGCTAGTTTCACTTCAGTGCCTGGTAAATTCACAAAAATTATTTTTCTGGGAAGTACTGAAAAACAACACCTGGAGGACAAAACAGTCATTGGTCACTGCCAGCATCGCCCCATGAGGGGAAGTGCTGCTTGTCGAACCTGATTTCCTTCTGTGACAGAGTAACTGACTGAGCTGATCTAGGAATGCCAGCAGACGGAACCTTTTTGGACTTCTGCAAAGCTTTTGATACTGTCTCTCACAGTGTCCTTCTGGAGAAAGCATCCAGCTCACAGCTGGATAACCCCATTACACCATGGGGGAGCAACTGGATCATGGTTGGGCACAAAGAGTCACAGTGAACGGGGTGACATCAGGCTGGAGACCTTTCACTAGTGGGGTTCCACACGGCTCCATCCTCAGCCCTGTGCTCTTCAACAGCTCCATTGATGACTTGGACACAGGACTGGAAGGTAAGTTTGTTGATGACAAAAGCTGGGGAGAGCTACTGACTTTCTCAAGGGCAGAGAGACCTCGATAACTTAGAGCTCTGGGCAGTCACCAACCACGTGAAGCTCAACAAGCGAAGTGCCGGACTCTGCTCCTGGGATGGGCAACCCTGGCTGTGTGTGCAGCCTGGGCAATGAGAGGCTGGAGAGCAGTGCCACAGAAAGGAACCTGGGGGTCCTGGGCCATGGCAAGTTGAACATGAGCCAGCAGTGCCCTGGCAGCCAGGAGGGACATCCCTGTCCTGGGGACATCAGGCACAGCATCGCCAGCTGGGCACGGGAGGGGATTGTCCCTTCTGCTCTGCACTAGGGTGGCCTCACCTTGGATATTGTGTGCAGTTTTGGGTGCCACAATATAAAAAAGACATTGAGCTGTTAGGAGGTGTCCAAAGGAGGGCCCCAAGGATGGTGAAGGGTCTGGAGGGGAAGCTGTGTGAGAACAGCTGAGGTCACTTGGTTTGTTCAGCCTGGAGAAGAGGAGACTGAGGGGAGACCTCATTGTGATCTTCAACATCCTCACAAGAGGAAGCAGAGGGGCAGGTACTGATCTCTTCACTCTCATGACCAGTGACAGGATTTGAGGCAACGGCATGAAGATGAGTCAGGGAGGCCAAAGTTGGATACCTGGAAAAGGTTCTTCACCCAGAGGGTGGTTGGGCACTGGAACAGCTCCCCAGGGGAGTGGTCACAGCACCAAGCCTGACAGAGTTCAAAAAGCTTTTGGACAACACCTTCCAGCATATGGTGCGACTCTTGGGGTGTCCTGCACAGGGCAAGGAGCTAGACTTGATGATCCTGATGTGTCCCTTCCAACTCAGGATGTTCTGTAATTCTATGATCCTACAGTTTGCTTGTTCCTTGCCCATTGGCTTACAAGAGCATCCAACTGTGGCAGAGAGAAACCTCAGTCAGGCCAAGGAGTCTAAAAGTAGATCATCAGCATGATGTGAAAAATGAGACAAATTACATTTTCATATCTTAGGTGTCTGTTCAGGTCCTGCATGACACTTCCTATCTTAAAAAGGACTGTACTTCCAGGCCTCTGTAATTCCTGTAAGAGCTTCTGCTGTTTTGAGGGTTAGACCATGATCCCATATCCTTTGGGCAATTAACGGTTGAAAGGTCCTGTCCTCACATAGTGCAGTTTCTTAACATCTCTAGAAGATGAGAACATACTTTATAAAAAGCTTGGTTGAGGAAGAGACAAAACTGCAGTTTCAAGATACTTTTAAAATGTAATGGATTTCAGATGCTGTCCTATGAATTCTCTAGTATATTTGATTTTTGAATGTTTAATTTGCTAAGGGAACTGCTTTTTCCCTGGCATGAAAACACAATTATTAAAGCTCATTTCATTATTTGGAGACTGATAGCACTATTTGGGTCACTGTTTAACACTCCATCACTATGAAAACAATGAAATTCTCTAATGACTAATAGGATTTGTTACTTTAAATAATCACGCTGAACCTTATTTGCAAGACTTAGGCTTGTAACTTCCATATGAATATTGTATCTCTAGTTGTACATCCAGCTTTGGAAAATTGCTACTCATCTGTAGACTGTCCTCTTTAACTGCCATGGGAACCATTATTCTGCAACGTGGAGCCCACAGCTGTGTATCACATCTCATCCCATCCTGCTGCCATGAAAGGCATCCTCAGAGAGGTTTCCTCCTGCACTTTTCTAATCAATTTTTAGGGTATTTTCTTCTTCACACTTGCATAGAATGAAAACACATTCTATGGTAAGCCAAAAAAGGCACCAGGAGGACATTGCTACCTAACACGGACAGTATCCTGCTGAGCCTCGGCCATGAATGAGTCCTTTCTGGCTGGGCCCACTCAGCTGGAGAGGACAACGAAGCCTGAGACCAGCTCACAGCCCTTCCTGGGGATAACCCTTCCTCCTTCCTTTCCTCCTGCACCCACATTCTCCACTCTAAGCTGCATGGAGTTTTAAATGGTCATAAGGCCGAAAACAACCCCCACAAGAAAGACTTCTTATTGGTTGTATAAAGAGCAAAGAACTCTCTCACAAGGACTTCTCCTGTTTCCCTTGTGTCCACCTCCCCTGGCCTCTGGCACTGTCAGGTGCCTGCGGGGTCTGTGATGAACCCCCTGTGCTGAAGCTTTTGCTCACAGGCAGAAACTCACAGCAAAGCCCATTTGCCCAACAAATACTGCAGCTGCTCTGCTGTACACACACACAGCATCGCCACATGACTGTCTTCATGTATGTTATCCCCTTCTCATTAAGTAACACCAGGAGTGGCTTCAGATAGAAAGATTTTGACTCAAAAGGATTTTCTGTTGCCTCAGAATGACCCGAACAGATGATATTTCTGGCAGAAAATGCTGAGGCCCAATGACGAGCTCTCCTCATTTGATGTGGCCCTTACCACTCACATCAACATTTATATGGACACAAGTGAGAGCAAAGAAATAGCAGTGGTTTGTAGAGACTGCTCTCCCTGGATTTCAGCCACAGAAAGGTGCAGAGATCATCCCTCTATATACCAAAAAGCCAGCCTCTTCCCATGTTTTTATTCCCAGTGAAGGAATAACAGAAATGAAGACAGTTGACAACAAATTCCTGTTCAGCTATTTTCTTCATCATAAATTCATACAAGCACATGTAACAGATAGGAAAAAACAGAAACACATACATGTTCTGATGTGAAGGCAACCAGTCTGGGAATAGCTGCCATTCCTTTTTCTTTAACTTCTGGGAACATCTTGAAACGTGCAATCAACATAGCATACATGTTAGATATGGCACCACCTGGAGTCCACAGTAATATACTGTTACTTTTTCTATGCATTGTAATATCATTTCAGAACAAACAAGTCTTGCTATAGTTTTTCTAACTGTAATGTTAATGTCTCTGCCTTGTGGCAGAAACACAGATCCTTCTTCCTGATGCTCCTCACAGCTGGGCTGTGTAATAACAGGATCTACTACACACAAATAAAAACTTATGCAAAAAGTACCACTGCAAAAAATGACTGGGGCTTCCTTTCACCCTCATTCTAGCTACCATCTCTCCTTCAGTCCCCAGTCTTAGCTTTCCATATGCCATCAACACATAATCCCCATTCACTTCCACCTCCTAAGCTGATGCCCCCACAAGGCAACTTCCTAAGGGTTTTCCAAGGGCCACCTAATCTGTGCTCTCCCCTCCTAAATCAGGGTGGTGTTTTCTGCCTCAGCTTTAAGCAAACCCACCCACCGAGACCCAACAGTCACTATCTTCTGCAGCAGGAGGAGGGAAGAGAAGGGAAAAAGGCTAATTCTAACAAATATTTTTAACTGTCCTCTGATGGGAACAAGGGGAAAAGGCTAAATGTCCCTAACACTTGCCTTTAAATCACTGGCATACATTCACATTAAAATAGCCATTTCAAGATGGATATTTTACCCACTTCAAGCTGGGTATCAGATGAACAGCTCTGCAGTGGTCTGTTTTTCCTTTTTGATATTTTTGCAAACTCTTTGTGTCTACAGTGGAACAATGTTTGGCTTTACATTAATGCTGCATGAGCACTATGGGAATATAATGCAGTACCTGAGGCAGAGGCTGAGAACTTTTACATTTGTATACACACCAACACACAGACAGACAGATATGTATCCATGAAATCCATCAGGTTTATCCTGTGTGTATACATATATATACACATAGATTGATTCTATATTGATGTTTATGCACATATATTTATATAAAGCAAAGGTTTTAAACAAACAGGTCCAAATGCCACTGAGGTAAAGTTCAATTATTGCATTGTTCATCCATCTAAAAATGGAGTGAAGAGCACAAGATGTGCACCTCCAGAGGATGGTTCAGCTCATCCTATGGCAGCTGTTTGTAGGTGCGACTTGCCCTGCAGACACATCCCTCCCCTCTCCCTCAAATACATGGGAACTTCTGTAACTAGCTCAGGGTAGACACTCAATGCTTGGACAGCCAAAGCCAGATAAGCTAAAATCCACCCTTTAAGCAGATGAAGGAAGCACTGGTGGGTACCTGTTTTAACGCTGTTTTGACTTTTGTAAGATTTGTTTTAATCTTACTGGAGATACAGATACTGCTCCAACAGCCCACAGAAGCTGTGCCCTTAATTTCTAATCAGTATCCTAGCTCTGCTCTTGCCGTGAGGCTGCCCAGCTCTGGGCTTTCCCTGACCTCAATGACCCTCTTGTGAACCCAAGGGAAAATGCCACAGAAGAATGGAATCGCTGGCATACAGGTCAGTAAAGATCAGAATTTTCCCCCCCCTTTCAACTGTCTTGAGATATATGAATGTGTTTCTACACCTCTCTTCAGAAATGACAAAACAAGAAATGGAGAGATTAAGATGAAATGCTTAGGTACCTGCCCCTAAAAAATACAGATGTCATGCAACAGCTGCTATTGATGATTTAGGTGACTGAACTAAGATACTCAAGTTGAAGCAATTTGGCCCATCTTGTCCAAAGTCATTGGCTCTGTGTCAAAAGAATCAAGACTGAAATGTTAAGTTTCTTCAAAACCAGGCTTTCCTATTAGTATTTATTACTCAGTCATTGTACCTTAAGTTTATTAATAAGCCTGCATTCTGCTTTTAATTTTGTAGCTGTGTTTACATCCACAGTTAATTGCAGGTAACAAAGCACACCTACAGAACTTGGAGAAAATAATTGGGCTCTCATGTGTTACACATATTGATACTGTATATTTCATTCCAGAGAATGCAGAGAGAAAGAACCTTTTCCTTGCAAGAGTCAGGTCTTCAGCTAAAGCAACGACAGTTTGAAGTGAGAAGACAGCACAGAAATTATTTTGATTATTGCCTAAAAATGCAGGACCTGCACACTGAGCATTGCTGCCTTAAGAGAGTAAATTAGAAAGATGCACTTTGCACAAACGAGAAATTGCGGGGAAAGGAAAGAATGAGGGAGGCAGCCCTGCAAATGCCAGTGCAGGCACATGCCTGCCAGAGAGCCTGTCCCATGCAGGTTTCAGCTCTGACACACCAGCTACACCCTGGCCCCATGTCAGGCAGGACCTGTTCCAGCCCCAGCAGGGCCAGCAGCTCCTCCTGAGGCACACACCTTCCCTGACTCACACTGTCTCTACCTGTGTTTGCCAGACTCAGGCAGATCTGGCACATGCCCCGAGCCTTTCCCCCAGCCTGTGCCATGCCCAGCTCTGCCCCCCAGGGCTGGCTGGACAGCATCGCTGCTCTTCTCTCACCCTGCAGGGCCCTGGCCAGCCCAGGGGGAAGGAGAGGAACTAAGAGCAGCTGTACCCAGTCAGGTCAGGGTTGGTAACCAACCACTGTTCAGTTTCCAAAAGCTTTCACTTTGGTCCTTGGGCTTGTGATACACACTTAGATGCCTGATGTGATGGAGGGTAAGGTTTTCAGGGGGATCTCTAAGCTGTCAGTAAAAGCTGTCAGAGCTCTCAGTGCTTTTAAGTAAGAATTCATCAAAAAGCAATGCCAATTCTTCTCATCTATTTCTCTACATCTGTGGAAAGGGCCAGAATAAAACTCCCACGCCACTTCCCATGTGTGCATCCAGATGAGAGAAGTTGAAGATGAGCCTTGCCTGACCTTCATGGCCTTGGAGAGCTGAATGTCTGAGGCTGTTATCAGTGAGGCCTTTCCTCTACTCAGCAGTGCACTCTTTCCCTCTCCGGTAGGCCAACTACCTTCCCTCCCAAAAAGGCTCCTCCTGCAACAGCTAACAGTCTGTTCTCTTTTGACAAGCCAAGATATTATATCCAATGTACATTCTTTCAGTATTTTGCAATTTTGTAAGATAGACAGGCCAAAATTTTTGAGCAATGAAATCACAGAGTAAGAGAAGTGGTGACAAAGAGTATAAATCAAAAGACTAAGTGGAATGACTAAAAAAAATTAAAAAGGTCTTAACAATGTTTGTCAATGATTTCTCTTCACTAACTTTTTTGTCTTATTGACTTGCCCTGAAGGAATCAGGTTTCTAAGCCTTTAAGCGCTCAGACGAACTAGCCACCCAAATACCCCACTGAGCAAAACAGGTCAGCTTCACACGGAAAGCCAACAGCATGCTCTAATGCTGGCAGGGTCTTACTGACTCCACTAAAACTGCTGGAAGGGATGCTGTGTCTTTCCCTGTTTGCTCCAATTTCCCCTGCGGTGATGGAGAGCTTTGTTGTGTTTCTTCCCTCCATTGTTAATACAGTAGTCTTTCTATTTCACGTAATCCATAAAAAGTGGGGGCAAAGCAAATCTGCAAGGCAAGTGTCTCGTCTCATTATGCTTCCCATGTGCCATTACAGCTGCTCATCATGCAGTGCAATTTTCTCAAACAGACCCTCATAATCACATCCCTGAAATTCATAAACATGCAATACTTTATCTCAAAGAGGCCACTGGTGTTTACTACCAAATGTCCTCTCAAACATGCATATTTAATTATATTTACTTTTTAGCTACAGGGGATGCCATATACCACAGTCTGAAAAATAGAGAAAGCTTGAAATATCATGTACCAGGTGAAAATATCCCATCGCCACAGCCCCCTGGCCAGCCAACCATCTCTCTCATTTTCCTTAGTGTGACATATTCCAAAAGTACAAACACTGGAGCAATTTCATAGGTGAACCTGAAATGTAGTAATGTCCATATTTAATGCTTTCATCTCAACACTAGCATATCTTTCTCCAGTATTACATTACAGCCACAATATACTCCAGCTTATACATGGTACAGTTCCGTTTCACAGCACTTCCCACAGTTTTCCTTCTGATTTGACATCAAATGTCTAGAAGGAGAAATGCAGACAGTGCTTGAGAATCCACTTCCACCCACTTGAGTGAAAATAATCCTGCCCCCCTCTTCCAGGTTCAAGGTTTGCCCTATATCCAAGCGGTGCTGGGCAGAGCCAGCCCTTGGCCCTGCACAAACCCATGTGCATGTCTAGAGGCACATGTCAGCAGTCCTAATCACAACGACCAGACAGTGCGTGAAGCTAAGCAAGTACACAAATATTCTTCCTAATCCCAAAGCAAAAAAAAACCCCACACTTTAAATTTTGTATCTCTTTCTTACAGGAAGCAATGGCTCTGCCTGCTCCCAGTATGGATTGTACACAACCCCTCTACATGAATGCAACTGCTCACTTAGCACACCTTTCATTTCATGTATTCATGCAAGCAAAATGCTTATAAGTATGTATTTTTGTGTGCTTTTGGAAGGCAGCAAAACCAACATCATATCAGTAGGATGAAATTTTATAAAAGACTGCCTCCAGGACAATATTGGATGTCTTTCTGTAAATAACTGTTGTAACCATTTAAAAAGCAGATAATTTTTCCCTCAGCAATTTTAACATAAAATCATACTTTCATACAGATACAGCAACTGATATTTTAGAGTAGAACTGTCAAATTATATTAAATATCTATATATTAAATAAAAAATCTGCCACTTACATATTAGTATTTGCTGCTGATGTCAGCCAGTCTGCCGCCAATCCAACCATGTCCAATCCAGTGGAAAGTTGATTAAAATATCTAGGGTGCCCTGCATAAGATGGAAATCTTATCAAAAGGCTGATGACTGTGAATGAAACTATTCGGTGCTGAACAGTGTATTTACCTCCATATTTCTATAGAGAAGGAAGCGCTTTCAAGGTATGAAACAAAGCAAACAGCAGTAAACACATTTCTTGAAAAAGGCAGGATAATTTCTCTTCTGTCTCATTCCAAACTCAGTAAAATCAGAGTAATTACACTGAACGCAGAATAATGAATTCCAGCATTCCCTATTATCCTTTCAATATGCCTTGAAAATTAGCACATTGCTGCCTCACAAAAATAGCTGTTTGCTCCCGTTAGTGTGTCACATGTTGTCACTGGATATGGTTTTGCCTGACTAGGTTTGAAAGGCACGCATGAGACACCATCTGAAGAGCTTGCCAGGACATATAACATCAGTGATGAATGGCTAATGATTGTAATAGACAGGGCGAAATGAGAAAATGGAGTATTTTAGTGACTGCTTTGCACATGACTCAATGGCTGATGATTGTACGAAGATGGCAGGGAAGGTGGTGGTCCTTGTCATTTCTTCACTGTCAGAGTGCAATTACAAATAGCCTGGCTACTTGCAATTGTGATTTTAATCAAATGCCATGAAAACCAGCACTGCTGCCCCAGCAGAATGATGCACAAGACTATATTCAGTGAGCTGATAGTCCATTTACTTGGTTAATCTAATTGGCTCCTGTTTTTTTCTAAAATCCTCCTAGAGATTTTCCTTAAAAAGATGCCTAGAGCCATTGAACTCAGGAAGCATTAAAATTCCATTTTTACTAGTTACTTCCCGCAAGCCCCTGATAAGTGGCGTAATTACTGGTACAAATTATGGATGGCCCACGATTACTTAAATGCCATCCAACTCAAAGGAAGGCAGCCTCTGCTTGGAAAACACCTGTCCCAACCCTTAGACGATGTACTGTTATTGCCATCAGAGAAAACAAAAGATAGAGCAAGATGATTGAGGAAATGCAGACCCAGCACTGAGAGAAAACTTATCTTCGGTCTCCTGTGGCCTCTTATCAGGCGTGGACACATGGCTGACAGAGCAGCGCAGGGAATTGCTCCCCAGCTCCCACCCTGCAGCACACAAAGGCAGAGTAATCAGGCTGAGCAGGCAGACCGGAGCTGAGGCTATGGGGCAGGGGGCACACATGCAAATTTCACCTCCCTGTGCCCTTAACCTGAGAGCAGCCCCGTGCCATTGCCATCCAGCCTGATCGCATTTTGCACTGAGCTCCCTCTGCCCAGTGACAGGAGCTGCCACCTTTCCCTGGTCTGGGCTGCCAAGGACAGGCAGACAAAGTCCCTGAGGCACTGAGGAATGATGCTGAGACCCAGCAGAATGAACTGCATCTTGCTCCCTGCTCTTCACACTCTTGAGTGGGGTCGGTGGGCCTAAGACACACATGCACCCCATCACCACCACCACAGCCTCAGCAATCCTGCCCCAGGGGCTCTGCCTGCAGATAACTGCAGCTCCCCTGACGGAGGGATTTTGAAAGAGATTTCCGTATTTATAGCTTAGGTTCCATATCACAGCTGGATCCCAAATTTCACCTGAAAGTAACAGAAAATTAAGAGCTAAAAGCCTTTAGTGGATCTGGGCTACAGGAAGGCTCAAAGAGGTTACAGAAACTCCTGTTTCGGAAATAAATCCACACGGAAAAGCTGGGGAGTAGCAGAATTTGTATCTGCAGCTGCGGTGTCTCAGCGGGTCCCTGTCTCAGTGGGTCTCTGTCTCAGCGGGTCTCCGCCCTAGCCAGCCCCAGGCGACAGCCGTGTTGTCACTGCTTGTTTCTTCAAGCAAACCTCGCAGCACACCACCTGCCCTGGGAGCCGCCGCCGGAGTGGGGACCGGCGCACGCAGGGCTTGGGCAGCCGTGCCCTGCAGCGAGCAGCGCTGCATCGAGAGACGCCAGGACAGAGAGAGCAGGAGCTGCTGCTGCTGCTGGGAGAGCCCTCAGCACCCACACCTGGGACAGAGCCCCTTCCGCTCCATGCCCTTCCCTTCTGCGACACGGCTGTAACGTGGAAGGGCAGGGAATGTGCTGCCCCAGCCTGACCCCAGTCCCTGCTGCAGGGGTCTGTCTGTCCATGTGACAGACACTTCAGTAAGTGAGCAAGCTGTCTTCTCTTGGCTAGATGGCCACGGAAAATTGAGGCTTTGCTTAAAATACAGGCTGCACTGGCCGCGTAAGAAGAGTTTGTAAGCGGTGCTCAAAAATCACTACCCGGGTGCCTCTGCCTGAAATACACATCCTTTGTCGAGGTTGTTCCTGAACAAAGAGGCACTGGAAAAGAGACTGTGACAGGGTGAAGAATGGGGGGAGAGGTGAAAATAGGAGATCATTACTTAATGGTTTGTTCAGCAATAAGCAATGTATTCACAGACATCCCAGAATAAACGGGGGGATGACGGCCAAGAACCAGGGCCGAGGCACAGGGACACCCGGGGCATGGCTTTCCCTACTGAGGGCGTGACTTTGCTCCACACCCCCTCCCAAACACACTCCCGCCGGCAGCGGTGTGAGGCACGGGCATGCCCAGCGTGAGCACAGCCCCCCAGCCGCCACAAGGAGCGATGAGCAGGGCTGGGCACGGCCGGCCGGCTCGGATGAAGGCACGGCTGGCAGCACTGAGTCTGGCCGTGCTGGCAGCTTCACTGCGTGCACGGCCAGCATCAGGGCCTGCCAGGGAGCAAGGCTGGGCCAGAAACGGCTCCTTGTGCCCTTCCTGGAGTCCCCAAGCCATTTTTGAACATCTATATTTTAATTCCCTTATTCAATTTCGGTTCTACAGTGCACAGTAACTGGATTTCACACCCATCTTTACCTGCATTTGCAGTCACTGCCTTTTACATTCTGTCAGCAAGAATTCTGTCTCTGCTGGTAAGGGGGCAGAAAGTGTGGCATCCCCGGGCACCCCAGCGAGCCGTGGAATGCAGGCAACACCTGGGAGCAACCTACACCTGCCCCTCGGCCGAAAAATCAGCTGTCTGCCTCGTCGAATCCCCGGACCTGGGGATCCAGCTGTGAGGCTAATCTAAGCAATACAATTTATTTTTCAATCAGCCTCCAGGGCCCCCGCAGCCAAACGCTGCCCAGGAGGGGCCGTGTCCGAGGGGCTCCTGCAGCAGGAGTGGAGGCAGACGCTGCCTCCAGGAAACCTCACCATACTGTCCTTCCTCTGAGGGTAATTCCTCTGTTTTACTCCGAAGGGCTCCTGGTGTAAACCCTGGGAATTTCATGAGCCCCCTCTCAGGCTGGGGCTGTCACCCCACGGTGCTGAGGAGCAGCAGCAGCCAAGCGAGGTGGCTCTGCAGCCCCCGGCTGAACCCTGGCACACTACTGCATTTCACAAAATCCCCCAGCACTCGTCCTCAGGCTTCAAAAACGTTATTTTCATTAAAACAAATTTTTAAATGCCAAGATGGGAAAGCCTCCAGTATTTGTAGAGAGAAAGAGAAATGGTAACATTGTTTTAAGGGGTCTTTTTTGGATGCACAAAATTAAATAGGTCTATTATTATGTGAAAGCAGGCTATAACAAAAAACAATTAATGACAATCACCTAAAACCCCCTATTTTTTGATTTCCCAGAATTGCAGATCCCACATTCTACATCATTCCATGCAAACACGTTTCCTATGCCCTACCCAGACACATCACATAGATCACTGGACTGACCGACTTTGTTCCCGTGGATATAATTTCTCTAACTATTTATTGCAGGATTTTACAGACATTTTGACAGCACCCGACTCATGCATCAAAAACATGCAGCTGGTCACTTCCACCTCTAAACGAGGAGGATTACACAGATCTGGGATCGGTCTGCTCTCTTCTCAAAACCTGGGGTTTTTTGTTTTCTACTCAACCTCTAGTCACAAATCAGCCTTCTGTCTCTTTCAGTAATTGCTACACATTTATTTTTAAGCAATTTCTCAGTAATTCAAATTCCCACTAAGAGCTCCCCGGACTCCCTATTATTTCCCAATGGCAGTCGTAATTGCGGCTCCTCTTTCTGCCTGCTCCGCCGCAGTTTATTTAAGGTGGTCCCGGCGCGGAGTCGGGCGCTTCCCCACGCCTGGGCGAGCCCCATGCTGCCTTCCCTCCACGAAGCCCACAGTGGGGCACGACTAACGGGAGATGCCAGGCAGGTGGGAGTCAACCTGTCCCTGCTTTCCCCAGTGAAAACCAACAAATGGCTGATAAAACCAATCGGACTTTGGCTTTATTGCTTGAGCCTGAAGTTGAAACAAAACCCTCAATATTCCTGTGTACGGTTCTGCTAAATTCTCCAATTTTTATATTACGTCCTGCAGGCGAAGTGAGAGACACGGCAAATGGCCGCCCAGAGGTCGCATTTCCAGGCTGTTTACTGCAATTTTGGCTGTTAAATGGGCTGGTCCCCGCTGCCCCCCGTGCAGGGACTCCCCTCTGCCCCGAGCTCCGCGCCCGCCGCACCCCCGCTCTGCAGGGAGCAAGAGGCCATCACCGGGGCATCACACGTGAAATGGATGAAAAGGAACGGCAGAAAGTGGTGAAGAGGGTGCAAAGTCTGCTCAGCAGCACACTCGGCAACTCCGATGCACAGACGCATTAATTTTAAATCGGAAAGGGCGTGCGAGGCTGCGCTGACAGCTACAGAGATGGAGTGTTTTATCATTTTGGAAAACGATTTCTGTCTCTGCTAGAAATTGCTTGAAGCTGACAAAATACAGTTGCAGCTTCAATCTTCAACGTTTCAAGCTAAATTGAAATGACACCTTTAATCAATGGATGAGACCATACAGGGTAGAAAATGAGCATTGCTATTACCTGTTTTAATTGCATACTTCAGAGTCGTTCTGCAGTTCGATAAAATTTCTTCCAAGGTCTGTGGCTGGTCTGCCAGTTCCCAGTTATATTCCTGGAGTAGCTCATTTGGATAATGGAAATCAATAACTTTTGTTGATCTATCAAAACTTTTCACCACATACTGAAGTAAAATGTCCACAACGTCTTGTAGGAAAGACATAGTAGTTATTTCTCCATTGCATGTCGGCAGAAGATCTGGGAATGGAGAAATTTAAAAGTTAACTTCGTTTTATGATCTCATGCATAGATTTTGAACAAAGGCTTCTCCTGTTTATGTTTAGGTAACCTTTATACTGTGTTTAATACAAACAGGGGTTTTTTTCATTTAATAAGCAAATTGGCAGGGTTGTATTTCAAGGAATGTTCAGAGAGATAACACAATTTAATATCCTATCTAAATTGGCCAATTCCATCCACAGTATATTTCAGACCAATTTTTAAGACAGCGAGAGCAGGGAAACAAGAAAAAAGGGAAAACGAATCCCAGGAGAATTAAAGATTGAGCAACAAATGCTACAAGCAGCACCTTAAAAAGTGTGATTTATCTTGCAATAAAATGCCTTCGTGATGACTTTCCTATGCAAGTGACTTGTTGATAATTTAATGCCTTTTTCTGAGGCAATGTTGCACGGGCTCTCGGTGTACACAAAGCTTTTGTTTAAGAGCGATGCCTCAGTCAGAGCCGGACTGTAGTGGAAGCCCCTAATTTGGGGTCCCGGGCTGCCGAGGAAACGGGAGAGTTCCTGGCCAGCGCATGTCGGCGGGAAGCTGGGATCTACTCATTAGCGGAGACGCTACCTCCAAGGTCAGAAAATATGAAGTGCAAAAATATCTCGAATTAAAGCAAATGAGTGAGAGAGCACTCTATCTCCCTCCTCCCCTCCAACCTTAATTACATCGCAGGGTCTTCAAAGAGAAGGTGGCTGCTGTCAGTGCTCCTTAGGAAGAGAAAGCTGCAGGCTCCAGCACGCGGGGTTTTACTGCTTCGGGTTTTTCTTTTTGGGATTTTTTGTTGTTTGAGTGATTTTTCGCGGATTTGAGAAATGCCCGGCGGCGTGCGGGGCTGAGGGCGCAGAGCTCCGCCGCGCACCGCCAGGTCCCCCACGCCTCCGCGCAACGCGGGTGGAGGCGACTTCCCGACCGAATCGCTGTTTTTTTCTTGCTAGTTTTCGAGAAGCAGCGTGCCCCGGGAGCGCCGTTACCTGTTGAGTGCAGAAAGGCGTAATTCACGTCCGCTTTTTGGCAGCCGCAGGGCTTTTTGTCGCAGGTACAGGTCGGCCTCGGCTCCGCTACCCCCGGGGCTGCTGCCCTGGCGCCGGTTTCCACGGGCTTTTCGGCATCTCCGTAGAGCAGGGCTTGACAGCGACACGGACACACGACCTCATTACCGGGGCATCGACCCTTGTCCCCCGCCCCCCCGGCCCGGGGCAGGTCCCGCGGCGCTCCGCGGGCGCGCAGCCGCG
>VZRL01007150.1:392888-507370 GCA_013397895.1 Origma solitaria
TAGCGGCGACGGCTGTTCTAAGGGATGTCCGCACCGTGCATAGGAGGGTTGAGGGGCGGCGGTGGGAGGACGATAGTGCTCGGGGCAGACCCGAGCTATAGGGACTGCTTGCGCCTGGGCTGTAGCTGCCTCGGGGAGCGAAGGCGAGCGAGGTGGCCTGTGCCGTCTTCACCCCACCGACGGTCCTTGCGGCAGCAGCCCGGCGGGGCGGGAGCAGAGGGCCGAGCCCCCGATGCCGCCGAGCGCTGAGCGCAATGGAATGCTAATTTTCCCGGTCTTGGCGCGGGCCGCCGCGGTAGTCCAGCCTGGTACCCCGAGCGGAGGGTTGAGACTACGGGGAAGGGCATCAGTCCTTTAAGATGCAAAGCGAGGGGAAATCCCCCCACCCACTCTTGCACCGGGGCACCCCCGCACGTCGGAGCAGGGCGCTACTGGGTGCCGGCGCCGAGGCCGGGACAGTCTGGCCGCCGGAGGCGAGCAGCGTGGCAGTCCCGGCGTGGGGAAGGGACAGCCCTTCCCAGCCCCGCCGTCCCATCGGCCCAGCCCGGCCCTTCCCCCAGCGCCTTCTCCGGGCCGCTGCGGAGAAGGCGCGGCTGGAAGGGCCCGCCCGGGGCTGCGCTCCGCTGTCCCTCCCGCTCCCGGGCGGGCAGGGGGTCCCGGCTCCCGCGCACGTGCGGGAGGAGCCTTGCGCGACGCCGCGGCAGCGCCCGCCTGTGCCCGGAGCCCCGAGGCGCTCCCGGGCGCTTCCCGCGGCGTTCCGAGCTGGGGACCCTCGTGGAACCACCATCCTCGCTCCAGCCCCGAGGAGACAGAGGGCCCGGAGGCCAGACGGAAGAGCACGACAAACAGCTGTTCCCGTTCCCTTCGCGACGTCGTTCCGTCAAACCTCCCTCTTCCACCCAGCCGCGTTTCCGCGGGAGCGCGGAGCCTTTCCTGCCGCGGCCGCCTCTCCTCTGACACAGGGGGGATTTCGAGCCCTGGCCTTGGAGGCAGGCAGGACCGCTGCAGGTCAGGATGTGACTCTGCCGAGAGCGCTGGTCATGCAGGGCCCCCACGCTGCTCGCAGCCGGGCCCTGGGGCTCCCGAGCTCTGCTCGGCCCCGAGCATCTCTCTGCTTTCTGCAGGCACCCACAAGGCTACGAGGACTATCCCACCATGAGGTCTCACAGAAGTATATCAACGCTTTAAAACACTGCGGTGGAGGGAAAGCAAAAGAAAACCAGTTTAGGCACCTCTTCATGTTAAATTACAGTCTGTTCTAGTTGCCGCATCACACTGGCTTGCATGTAGACAATAACTCCAGTTTTCCACGGCCAGAGGCTGCTTGTGAGCCCTTCCCTGCCTTGCTTGCTTACGCCCCAGTCCACAGTGTTTTGTCGGTTCTGGGTGTAATTCAGACACAACCAACCGTATCACTGCTTTGTGCATTTTTATTTACCATTTTAGTAACACATGACAAAGCAACTTTAAAACAGATTTCAAAATTTTAACAATTTATAGCAAATTTTACATTGCAGCACATTTTAATCCTGTGCAGAGCCTTGTAACTAGGTACAGATCAGGAAGCAATGGTTATCTGTCTCCGGGGAAAAGGCCAAATGTGCATGGGGAATGGACAAAACCCAGCCCCTGTGGCTGACTGCTGCCGCCAATTGTCATGTTTAGGAGAGCTAAGGAATGGAGTAGGATCAGGCATCATGAAATTAGCCTTCTCTTGCTTTGCAGCTGGGAACATGTAATTATGAATCCTGAAAGGAAGCGCTGCAATTATCTGTGTGGTTTCTCTGAAATAAGGTCTTTTGAATAAGGAATCGGGAAAATTTGAACACTGTGGCTATTGCTGTTATTTTCATTTAATTTCTAGTGGAACTGATTGAGAATGATTATTACATTTCGGCAGCAATCAACCAGAGAGTGTATTTCTATTCCTTTCTTGGTACCCCAGAGATTAAGATTCCTAAAAATCTAATGCAAATGAGAACAAAGCAAACATGATTTAAAAGTTCATCACTTAGTCACAAAGCTCAGAGGCAGAGGAGAGGGCTGGATATACTTCCCATAAATGGACATCTCCAACATAAAGATTATACACACAATATTGACCTTTAAAACTGGCTACTAGCTTTACAGTAAAGTCAATAATGAAATAAACTGCCATAGTATGGTATCCAATCAATCGTTTATGTTCATTTTCATTAGAGGGACACTTGCCACAAACAGGTCATCCCAAAATTTAGGCATTGTAAACTAAAATGAGCAGAAATTCCCCCATGGTGCTCTTGTAATTTTTTTTCCTGTAAAACAATTTATTAGAAACAATAACTAAGGTTTTCTGGAGATGCATATGGGAATCTGAAAGCTTAACTAGGGAACTATAAAGTAAATCATTATTTTGATTGGATGAGACTGATGAAATGAGAAAAAATATGCACTGAAGAAAGCAAACTAGATTTAAGCTGTTAAATGTTTAATAATTTTAGGGTGTAGCAGTGGTACACAAAAGAAAGCTGATTTTTATATTAGGGAAGAATATGATATGTGACTGACAGTGTCCCTTTGCAATGGTGTTGGGCTGTAAACCACAGTAATTCATATTCACATGAACACACACGTAAACTTGAAACATTGAAGATTTAAAAAAAAGAAAAGGAAACACATGGTATAAAATGATAAAAAAAATTATGCTAATAAAAGCCAAATGGCAGCAGGAACAGCAGCAGCAGCTAGAACTGCTGGATAAGGCGCCGGCGCTGTGAGGTCTTCCGCAGCAGTCGTCTGTAGTCATAGGGATTATCTTCGGCTTTACTCTCTTCCAGGGGTCTTTCTGCAACCCTCGACCTAGGGATTAAGCAGGGAAGTGTTTCAGAAATTAAAGTCAAAACATTTACCTTGGCAAACACTCCTAATTGACTGCTTAACCTCCACCCTTGTGGGGGAAAAATAAAAGGAGAAAGAAAAAAAATCAGCTGACTTTGCTAGGCCTCTTCCTGTGCTGCACAAAACATGCACCTCAGAACAAACACATTATATGCTAGAAGCAGATGAACACAGAAGAACAACATGTTCCTTTATGAAGGGAACATAATAAAAGGACATAAAACCATTGAGAGCATGGAGACGCTTTGCAGTAGCATTTGCCTGATGGTTACTGCACCAGTTTTTCAGTTGGCATAAATTTGTTTGCTCTGTATTTAACCTGCCTGTGGAGCTCACTCTCAGAGACCATCTCATTTTATTTTATTTTCAGATGGCGAGATGCATTTTGGAAGCCACCTCTGACAGGCTGGAATGGTGATGTGGCATCAGCTGTTACCATGGAGCAAGATTAAAAATAAAAGACAATTATTTAAAAAGTAAATTACTCTGAAATAATAACAGAAATTTTTAGTGTTCTCCACTAAAGGTGCCCCCACCACTGGTCCTACACCAATGTTGAAGATAAACTGCCAAATAAAAAATACTCAATGCTTCACTTCTGTACATTGAAATGGCTGTATAGTTTTTATATACTGGTGTCTCTATTCAAGATATACCGAAGTGCAGAAATATTTCTTAATTGCATTCATCTGCCCTCTGAGGTAAGAGTGTTCATTTAAAAGTTACACATCTTTTGTTTCCCTATGCCTACTTAGGCTGCAATCTGAGCAGCACACAGTAAAGGGTGAGAACTTCCTTTTAGTAAGCTCAGTAGCAAAACCTTCACTCACCTAAACCAGACTTCAGGATGACAGCTTTGGTGTAATTAACCACCTTAGAAATGCAACATTTTCTAATGGTTGTAAACTACATGGTAATTCCCTGATTTAATTACACTTCTTCACAACACTTTCCTGAAATGCATTTAGATCCTACATGAAAAAAAGGCCAGAAATGAAATACGTAAGGGGCACAAAATGTTCCACATTCTAAATGTTCTACAAATATTTTCTATATTACTACAGATACATTTTCAAATTCACCAGTCATCTCAGGCTTAGTGTTTCCCTTAAGACTTTGACCTAGACAGTTTTCCAAGTTTTTTTAACATTTAGGAACATGCATGAAGATACAAATACATTAAGATATACAGACATGAGTTTGCATGTGCAGCATGTGAGGGTGCATTGGCAAGAGTGAGAATATGAATTTCCTTAGCCTGGCAGAGGTCACCCTCTCTGAAGTCTATGTGGGAAGAGAGGAGTTCGAGCAAACCCTCCCTTTAGGGTTTTTCTCCTGGCTGTCCACCTTGGCAAGGTGCACACAGGCTACAGACACCTGTGCTGCTCCAGGACAGCAGGGGAAGGAGGCAGTCAAGCTGGACTCTTACCTGCAGAAAACATGCAGAAAGTCTGGCACACGTCCATCCTATTTAAAACCTAACTAAACAGAAATACAATTTTTATTCTGCTTCAGTTTAATTTTATTTTAGATCAGAGATGCAGAATGTCTGTCCATCTGGCCCTTGGGAAACCAAAAACTAGCAGGTAGGCTGAACACCAATCACACTGGCATTTATCCCTCCTGCATGGAGAATATTTCTGATATTTCCATTTTAAGATGGGAACTTTTCAGCTATATGTTTTACAAGTTAACTTGGCAAAATTTATGACTAAAATAATAGATTTATTTCTAATCTGAAAGTGCATTTCTTTTTAATAATCTTTTTAATATCTCGACAAGGATATACAATATTTATTTCTTCCTATTCTGTGTGAATTACCGCTCAGAAGCTCTTAAAATGGAAGTCCTGCGCTCAATTGGGTGTCTCTTCCTTCTTGTGGTAGTACTGCTGTCCTTGGAGCTGGAGTCAGTAGATGAAATTTCTTGGTAGTAGAGATCTATATCTAGCACTTTGCTCAGACTGTCAATAAATAAGAACACTAAGTTAACAATTTAACTTTTCAATATTATTTTCAACATACAAACCTAAGGCAACCAAATAATTATTATTAGTTCTGTTTATGTGTTGAGGATCTAAGGAAAAATATATATAGGCACAAAAAGTCAGTCTCTGAAGTGTGACTGCTGTACAGTGTAGATATTGAGAATTTTGAAAGGCTAAATACTTTTATATATTCATAAAGGAGACACAGATGACTGAAATGGTTTGGGTTTGCCATTAGACTCACTGGAGAGGCATTTTTATGATATAATTCATCTGGCCTGTTTTAGATATCTCTTTGAGCAAGAGATGAATAATTTTTGTAAAGATTACTACTTTTTCTCTGAGTACCAGAGGAGAGTCTAAAGCAACTAGTTCAGATATGGGTGTCAATAATGCAGATATTTCTTATTTTACTAGGTGAATGCTGTCTAGGGTATTATATATACAGAAAAAAAACCAATCCCAACTTCCAGTTTAGAATATCTAAGGAAAAAAATAATATTCTAAGAAGAAACTGAAGAGAGAAGTTCAGAATTCAATCCTCACATTGGTAGAAACTGGAAGTAATTAATTGATTTCACTTGCTATGTTCCACTAATACAGAGGCAGCACATGAAAGAAGATGCAGTCACGGAACTGGTTAAGTAGATTAAAGATGAGAGAAACCTAACAGGCCAATGAGAGAAAACACTAGATTTTGGTGTGTTAGTGTTTTGGTTTCTCCCTAGGCTGGAGTCAATACGTGTGAAATTTTTTCAGGGCCCAAATGGCATCAGAATAAAAGTTGAAAGAGCCCAAACATGGGGGACATGGACATAAGATCAATCTTTTAAGCTGCGGCATAATCAAGTGCAGTTTGAACTGTGGTTGAATGAAGCTCAATGCTGTGAGCACATTTTATACAGATGTAATGCCATGCCACATCGTTAAAGATACATATTTTAGCTACGGAGTTTGTATTCTGCAGCCTCAGTGGAGGATAGTGCAGAGAGCCCATTCAGCTGGCGTCCGTGAGCTGCCATCGCACACATGGTGCCACAGCAGTGCCACTGAGGGGGCAGCAAAAAAGCCGCAGTATAAAACACAAATAAAATAAAGCTGTGATGTATGTCAGGAGCAGTGAACCAGGTCTACAGCACACTTAAGGATCTAAGGGCAGAATACAGAAGGGCAGAAAATACCTATTACTTCCTTCTTTTCTGCAGAGATCCATCAAAATAAGTTAGTTACACTGTGAAGAAAACACTTCTGGTTCAAATTTCAAGGGCTACTCTTCTTTAGCTGTTATTAATAGTTATTTTTAAAATTTTTTTATTATCTATTTCCAAACACTCATATCTTTTTAGGAGAAAATTTTGACAGTCTTTGTATTTTTGCTAACAAAAAAGAACTGGTTGCCCATTTGCTTTGACTAGAATTTTAAGCACCTTCAATTATTTTCTGTGTCAGAACTGTCTTTGATGTGGACCTTATCTTAACTTATTATAATGCTTGTGTTACCATGGCAAAAGGCCATGTTTTAGGAAAACTGAATGACTGAATTCTATAATGGATTTTAGTCGATGAAAATTGCATATTTTAACTTTGTATACATGTCCCCCTGTGAATCACCAATTTGCCATTCTTTTTTCCATGCTTTATTCTCCCCATTGAAGTACAGCTAAAAACTATTCTAGAGTACTAGAATGACAATAGTGAGATTATGAAAAAAATTACCTTTCTTTTCTTGGTTTCCGTTTTTCATCTTGTATTGATTTCTAAGAAAATACAAATGAATTAAAAATACTAAAAGGAAAGCTTATACAAACATACAGTCCATCAGTGTTAGGTGGGAGAGTGTCGTATCTTTTGCATTAAAAGAAATGATAGAGAATGAGCAAGTGTCCCAGAAAAATCTCTTTTAAGAACCTTAGAGACTGAGAATGAGATTAGCATTGTTGCTCCCAAATTTGTTGCCATACTGTGAAAAAAAAGCCAAAGTAATGATGATCAGAACAGAAACTTTCAAATAGCTATAGCTATTTTAATGAAGTTGACAACACTATGTCACTGAGGCAAATTTACTGTGATGCCATGAGAATTTCCATGAATAGAAGCAATGCAGTGGGAGGAGGCATAATCCTGTTCTCATGCCAATGTAGCCTTGATGCAGGTTTTAGTAGAATAAAATGGACAAAAGCCCCATTTAAAAACAGTATATTATGTGGCAAAAGGACCTTTAGGATACAAGATTTCTAAAAATGCAGAGGAGAGAAGATTCATTGGGAATGTGAATAATTTCTTATCTGTAATAGAGTTTTATCCCTACAGCCAAAACAATGCTATGTTGCAGCACCTAACGCATCACACTTCAAAGGCAGTCTTTTCAAGTGCAGATGGTCTTAATTGTGTTTCTTGCAAATGAATGAAAACTTACTAGAATTAGTGACTGTAAAGTCACTGAGAATCAGAAATCCTGATGGACTTCAGTATGCAGGCAAATGAACATGACATATAATTCCAAAATGATAGGCTGATTTAAAGAAATACACCCCCAAATAAAATTTGAGTGCCTTATATGAACAATGGGCTATTGTCAGGCTTCATTTATACCTGTATACCCCTTCAGGCAATTTGATATGCAAGGAGATGACTGAGAATGTAAGGTATCTAATTAATGTCTGTAGCATGATGTGAGAGAAATACCTGATTTTGCAGAAGATAGAGAATTTTTTTTTTAAATGCACTCATATTGTGTTTCTTCACTTTCATGTGATCTGGGCTTGATAATAATCTGTGAATGCCTGAAGGTCACAGAGATTTTTAATAAGGTAGAAAATCCGTAATAGCTGGGAAAGCTGACTGCCCTCTAAAGCTGACTACCATCTGAAGTTAGAGCTTAATGGCTTACCCAGGGTCTAAGAATTTAAGAACTAGTAGGTCTCCTTTCTTAGCTTCAGTGTATAGATATTTCCACTGAACCTTTCCCTGACCAGTGAATTTCATGTCAGGAAGACAGGCTTCCCTTTTTCACACCTTCTTGCAAATACAGCTCATTGAAGGTAATATTGATTAATACCTTGAAAAGCTGCTGCTAAAAAATTGATTAAAATTTCCTGGCATTACTGCAGTTTTTGTTTGCACTGATGTCACGGCTGTTTTCTGATATGGAGCTGGCCATGTAACAAATTAGCTCTCACAAAATACTATGTTCCTGACTCTATAGTCTTAGCTTTCTAAATAGGCATTTACTTCAGAATTATCCTTCTCCTCAGAAATTTCCTAATACAGATTCTGTGTCACGCCTTTCATTTCAGTGCTTCATCTCACCAATCTTACTTTCACAAAACAAATATTATTCTTACACGCAAATTTATTTTTAAGAGTGTAATTTCTTTTCAGACTATCCCCGTTCCAAAGCTGTGTTATTTCAAAGCTCCAGAATAAAACAGAGCTGTATTTGTCTTTTTTTGGTATGCCAGACACAACTGTCCCTGAAGGCCCTGGTGACACCTTCTGTTGAAAGGAGAAGCAATTGCTACGGTTAGTTTATTAGCTGGGTTCTCACCGGCTGTTAAAATAGGTCACTAAGATACAGGCACCTCGAGCAAATCAGTTTAATTGCTTTTTTTGTTGGAAGTGCTTTCTGAGCTGCTTTTACATTTTCACTCTTTCTGCTTACTTTCTTGCTTTTTTTCCTATATTTAAGGGCACTGAAGTCAAGAGGGGAAAGCAGCACTCGGTATCTGAACTTGGACCAAAGGCTATATATAGAGACACTCAAATCCATTAGTCTCCTGAGCTGTTGGTATTTGCCAATGCCTTCATAATCACAATCTGACACATTTGTAAAGGAAGTTACAGTGTGCATACTAATACAGCTTATTTTAGTATTTGCTCTCTCTGCAAGATCAAGCACTAATTTAGATGCTCAAAATAGCTCCAAACAAACCTGTGACTCTCCTGGTTCTCTCCTGTGACTTACAAAGAAACTATGGAGACAGGGCACTTGATTTGGGTGTTGAAAATGCAAATGCTGCTTATGCATATAATGAAAGTACGTATGTTTACGTACAGAAGTGAATACTGGTCTGACATAGCTCCTCAGTCTGGGTAACTTGTACTTCAATTTCAACTCCTGTTTGAAATGTGAAGTTTGTGGCCTGTCTCCTTTCAGCAGGACACAGGTTTTATGCTGCATTAGAAAAGAATAATGGGAATTGGGCAATTAGAAAGACAGTTTAGGTAGGAATCATCTGACAGTTTTAGCCCACAAAAGCTTCCTAAACTCACATGTATTAGAGTGTAGTAGGTGGAGTCTTCTGGATTATTTAATGTCTTGGGCTTCCGTGGCCTTCTTGGGGGTCTCTGCATTGGGCAAGAGTCTTCAACTTTGGCCACAACTGTAAAAAAGCAGAAGATAGCAATACTTATTTCTTCACAGAATGGGAGGCTTTTGGAAAAACAGGAGAGAATTTCACCAGAGAGAAGAAATTGCACATAGCCACTTTTACTGCTTGCAGTAACTCAAGAAAGCAACTGGTTTGGACATTTTCATCAGCAGAGAATGGGTTTATCCATTTGAGTCCTGACTGCCCACAGGGACAAATGGCACATAACGAATGCAAGTCTGGAACTGATGAAGGAGTACCTGGCCCAGGCTTCCTTCTGAAAAGGGCTGATGCTCCACATTCAGAAATGTGAATTCTGAAGGGTAATGGCTACTGCGAGGCTCCTGTCTCACAATGGGGACCTGTGTGGCACGGATGATGATTTTTTTCAGACTCAAGTCAATCTGTAAGGTGCTGAAGGAGGGAACTAGCATTAGGCCTCTGTTTCAGAGGTTGGTCCTCTACATTATCATAGTGAAGCTTTTCCTCAAGGTCTCCTGCTGGGGCTTTTCATTTCAAGCCAAATCATGTGCCACTGGGCAACACAGCATGACCATGTCCATCACATCCAACGTAGTCTGTTACTTGAATTCTGGTCTCCATTTCTACAGAAACTTTTCGCAAACATGTGAAAAATGCTTGCACTCTAACAGAAATGAAATCAAGATTTTAACACAAAATAGAACTTCTGTCCTCTGGCAGTCTGCCAATTCAGAGTTAGACACTGATTTGCAGATTGCATTGGTTGGCACAGAGAGAACTAGAAAATTATCTCGAGTATTTGCTTGTTAAAAATCTATATGCAATTCTGACAGTGCGCATACAGGGCTGCTTGGGTTCATAGGCTGTTTGTCACAGACAGAACAGAGAGCGCAGGGCTCCTAATGCCTGTTCTTGGCGACTACAGAATTGACCCTGGAGGGACAAGGACCACAAATGTACAGCCTGGTGAGCATGGTGTCCTTCCCTTCCACTTCAGCTGTAGGAAAAGTTAATGGGGGGCAGCAATTCCTTCATGATGAAGGAGAAGGGGACTGCACAGCAGCAGAACACCAACGACAGAGAAGGGCCATAGGGACACATACAGAGTGGTGGATGGAGGCACAATGAACCAAATGTGTAAGGTATATTGTATTATCCAGTGAGGTTTAATCTTGTCCTTGTCCCATCACAGATATACTAAGGACAGTCCACGGGAAAAAAT
Organism: Origma solitaria; assembly: GCA_013397895.1. Lineage (NCBI taxonomy): Eukaryota > Metazoa > Chordata > Aves > Passeriformes > Acanthizidae > Origma > Origma solitaria. The sequence goes on from VZRL01007150.1 coordinate 403,327, forward strand.
ATCTCCTTATTCATAAATGAATATAGTGTGAGGTTGGAATGGGGATCTAGATCCCAGAAAATTACTAAAGTGTGTTCTGCTGATATAATCCTTTCACAAGAAGTGACTTTAACTCCACAACCCAGATGTGTTTGACGTGTGATTGACTCCTAGAAGAAAGAATGTATTTTGTTCCCCTATGACCATCAGAAACCCTTTTACATGATAAAAATAAAAACTCTCCCATGTACAGCAGACATCTTTTTAATTAAGCAGGGAGCACAATCATTTAAAATGAGAAATGATCAGTAATACATCAGTGTTGACTCCTGCAAAATTAGCTGTTTAAGTTTTTTGTTATGTGTGATAAATAAAGGCTTGTAAAGGTCATGGATATACAGAGGAGCCAGAATGAATAATGTTAATTTACATTGTAGTTGGATAATGATTACATTTATTGTTTTAGTTTCTTATCTGAAATGCAGACTGCTTCTTCTGTAATGAATGAACAAGTATCTTCATAACATTTTGCACTTAAGAGAACAATGGTGTTTTTCTAGGCCAGGTTACAGATAATTCATGTTAAACAATGAATTTTAGATGCAATAAATTCATTTCAGTAACCTGTATTATAAATATAAGTGACATTCCTTGATTTCAATAGGTACAGCAGGTTTGTGCTCTTTCTATGGGCTGTTACTACCTTGCTGCATTTCAAATGGGCCACCTGGAGTTATCTGACTTTCCATTTGTGAGAGAGAAGAGGCATATCTTCCCTATTTTATTTCTAAACACAACAGGAGTTCAAAGTGGAAACACTACATTAAAAACATCCCTTACAATACAGTTCTGTTGAATAGAAACACCTCACATTCTGTCTGTAGGACATTTTCAAAAATTTTGTCAAAGACCATGACTGCATGAAAGTCTGAAAAAAGAAATGAAGCCAGTTTTGGGCTCTAGGTAAATGCCAGTGAAAAGGCTCTCATAATGGCTAAAGATTTTTTACTGTCCCTTAAGAATTCATCACTGTGTATGCTGTTACATTATTTAATTCATCAACGTCAAATAGATAAAGCATTTTTGTATTCTAGATTACAATTATTCCAACTGAAATTACTTGTATGCTTCTTGTGTGTGTGCTCTGCAAAGAAGACTGCTTTTTACATTAAAAAAAAGCCATTTTGACAATGATAAAGGTTTTAGTAAAAAAAAGCTTTTCATCTCAGCTCTTGTGTTGGACATATGTATAAACTGTGCAGAAGAATTGAGAGGACAGAAACACCATGTTGGGGCAGGCAGCCTTCTAAGCTTGGACCTCTACTGTTCCTTATTAAATATAGGGCTGAAAATGCATTTCTGAGTTTTGCCTCCAAATTACACAGTAAGGTTTTGCTTTCTTTGTTTCAGCAGAAAGTGAAGCTGTGATTTCCTTTTGCACTTAGATTTGTGTGTTCACTGCTACCGAAATTCAGCAAATGTGGTAGTAACTTGTACTGGATAATACAAAGTAAAATTTGCTTTTTTATTACTATCTGATAAATATAGAAATAATTTACTTGGTAAAATTAAAGATTGGGGATACAAATTAAATACACAAATCTGATAAACAGTGAGTTAGATGTGCTTGTTTTCCAGATGGACTACACCTTTCTGCAGCAGGCAATGAAGCAGAAAGGAGAAGTGAAATAATTTATTTATTAACAGGGCAATTATGTTGCTTCTGTATTCCATTACAAATAAAAGGTTTTTATTGAAGTCCAGTCTCTCCATAGTAAAATATCTTGTAGCTTATTTTTTCTCTTAAGATTTTTTTCTTAAGATTATTTTTTCTTATTTTTTCTTAAGACTTCAAGTATCTCTAGCAAGATCTGGCTGTGTGCTTTATATGTAAAAGGAAAACTGATGCTTCTCTTCTAACAGGCATTTAAATAGATATTTTACAACACTGGTACAAAAACCATTCCCAGAGCAGCTGTCAAAGGACTTTGGAAGTGCCAGGTGGGCACTATCATCCCTATCCTACTAGAAGGGTAAATGAGATGCACAGACCAAGACCCATCGAGACATGCTTAAGGTTACATCATAGTTAGACATTAGCAGAGCTAAGGAGCTGGACTGGAGGACTTGCTCAGACTCCCATCCCTGCAGCCAGCCCACACCTTGCTGTCGTATCTGCCTGAAGACCTGCTGTCAGTGGTGGGACACAGCCTTGGGAGCAATGTGGAGGAGAAAATGGAAAATTTGATGCCATACAAACATTCATTTTTAAAGGGTTTACCAGGAGGAAGACACTGAACAACAGGTTGAAAGGGGGGGATTTTCCTTCTCAGACTTCTCAAGTGTATCAACTCAGTACTTGGTTAGTAAAAAAAAAAAAAATGGTTTTCCTCTCATGACCTAGATGCTTTGCTTTTGACAGTGAATGTCAGCCATGCCCTAAAACATCCCCAGGAAGTTAAATCTCTCTCCTGCCCAGACTGTCAACGCATGCATTTGATCCAGTGATGATAACAGAAGTTAAAGTTGTTCTCCATGAGAATGAATGAAATACAGAGTTAAGGGTCAGGAAAGGCATGTGAACAATGTGGCTGCCAGATAACATTAAAGAAGGTTCAGTAAATCTAAGAAAAATTCTTTATTCCCATCAGTATCTCAGCTAGCTCATTTAGCACTGCCACAAATGTTCCTGCCTAAGCTGCAGACACACTCAATTGTACAACATATTAATACTTTCATACTCAGCCCTCACTGAGCTCCAAATATGCTGAAATGTGTATACAATATATATTTGTATCCTGAACACCACCACAAACTACAGGAACTGAGGAGAGCTGCATGTGCTTGAAACATTCAAGGATGAGGAAAAAACGCTTGAATAAAGATGAGTCAGTATCAACAGCCCTTTAGGTTGAACTGTGTCTGCACATTCTGACATACAATGATAAGCTTGGAAGACAGCGGTCTCGAGGAATCAACATCTGTGGAGGCTAATGTAAATTAACTGTGACTTATAACAGATTTTATACTGAAGACTGGAGAAATAGTGTGGTTACAGCTGTGATAAACATCTAAGGAATGAAAAGCCTCTACTTATTAGGCCACCCGGAGAAACAGACAAAGCCATCTTCAGGTCGTTTAGGTGAAATGTTAGATATTGGATTTAGAGTTGTTCCACGTCTTGTGGAGACAGAAGTATAAAGCCAGGCTTGGAATTAAGCAGGGAGGAAAACGAGGAAAAGCAATAATTGCATAGGTTTTGTAGAGGGAGTTGGAAGTAATCAGAAAAAATGGAAATGCAGCAACTGGAATTCCAGGACTTGATAATGAGAAGCTAACAGGTATTGCTGCTTCCATCATTTATGGGAATACCTTTTTACTGTTCTAATTGTACACAGCATGAGGATGGAACTACTCAAGTTTGGAATTTGCATAGAGAAAAGCACCGCTCTTCAACATTCTGGTTGGTAACTTTTAGGTATTTTTAATTCATGAGATGTTTAACACAGTCAGATTTGGAAATTACAGGTTGATGGCTGCAAATTCTTAGTAATCTGGAAAAAATCAGAGGGGTTATTCTGGCACAGACCTAGAAGTAGAAACTACAAGAGACTGAGAACTTTGTGATTGCGTACAGCAGAGGTTGAGAGCGTTTGATCTCCCACACCTAAGTCCCACAGCCCCACTGAGGGAAGCAGTTTCAGTCTCTGGCCCACACTAACACAGAATCAAAGAATGATTTCTATTGGAAAAGACCTCTAAGATGATCAAGTCCAGCCCTTGACCACCTTGCCAGCTAGACCATGGCACAAAGTGCCATATCCAGCTGTTTCTTAAACACCTCCAAGGATGGTGACTCTACTACTGCCCTGGGAAGTCCATTCCAATGCTTAACCACCCTTTCAGTGAAGAAATTCCTCCTGAGGCCCAACCTGAACCTCCCCTGGTGCAGCTTGAGGCCATGTCCTCTCATCCTGTCACTGGCTGCCTGGGAGAGCAGGCCAAACCCCACCTGGCTACACCCTCCTTTCAGGCAGTTGTAGAAAGCAATAAAATCACCCCTGAGCCTCTTCTTCTCCAGGCTAAACACCCCCAGGTCCTTCAGCTGCTCCTCATTGGACTTGTACTCCAGACCTTTCACCAGCTTTGTTGCCCTTCTCTGGACTCACTCCAGCACCTCTCATTTCTGAGTCTGGTGACCTGAGATTACTGCTTTTTAAGAGAAGATATTTAAGGAAAACGGCTGTAATCCACTTCCGTGACCTCCCAACTCTTACGCTCTGCCATGGATCTGAGCAACTCACAACACAGATCTTCTATGTCCTGTCTGTATGGTGCCCAAAGGGCCACTCCAGTAGCCGAGAGCCACCACACAGCAGTGCTTGACTACCCTGGTTTTCTCCAGTCCCACACCTCAGTTCTCCCTGGCTGACCACTCACTTTCAAAGAAGAAAGTCTGGCTGGTGAATACTGCTCTGCTCACCCAGGGCTACACAGGCTCCCTTTTCCTTGCAAAGCCTGCCCATTAAACTTCTATTAATAGTGCTTCGTCAGCCTACAGCAGGAGGAATCCTGGATGAAAACCCTGCCTGTCTCATTGCATCGTTTAGCTGAAAAGGTCCTCAGCTGCACTGGGGTTCCTCATACCACGTAAATTTTATTCTAAAGATAGAAGATACTCTTCCTGAGATTTTGTACTTGAACTGTCATTTAGCAAGTAGAAGGATGGGCACTATGAGTCATCTGGGAAAAAAAGCAAAAAAATTGCTTCTATAATGATCAAATTCCCCTCACTTCAGGCTTTGATCTCAAAAATCTTGATGGCAGCCACTTGTGCATCTGTTCTGACACCACAGCAACCCAAGGCTCACTCACAGTCCAAAGGTGCAGTTCTGGGGTGCAACCATTACATTTGGCTGAAAGTGTGTAAGGAAGAAAATATATCCTACTCACAGATTCTAGCCACAGGGAATTTTGTTTATTCTAGGGGCCTTGTGCAGCTTGCTTTACACATTTTATAAACACAAAGAAATTAATTTAAGAACAACTTAACCTTGTGGATTTAAAATTAATTTAACCTTTTGCTCAGATATTCTTTGAACTGCAAGCTTTGCATTTTTATTAAAAACAAGCAAACAAACAGTTTTAAAACCGTGAACATTTGTCACAGTATGCCATCAGCTGTCCCTCAGTTTCTCCCCTTCTATGGGTAGCAATTTAATAAAATATTTTAATCAGAAGAAGTGGTAAGTTCTCATGCTGCATAATGGCCACCTACCCACAGACAAATGCAGCCAAGATTTCCTATCTAGCTATAAAATACAATTCATGTGCTATAGCTGTAAAACAACATATAAAACTAGTGAAGCTGATGAAAAAGTGTAAATAAATGTAAATTACCAAAGTAATTACAAATAGGTAAATACTACATGATTTAAAGAACATCTAAAGTTCAACAATCCCTGTCTTCATAAGAGTAGGACAGAAAAAGTAGCCATAGAGGGAAAGCTGCAGTAAAAGCATATCCTGCTGTAAATGAGTGTGTTTAAATCCTACTGTAACACATAATGTGGGCAGGAAGACAAGAGGACTCCTCCCTGTTAATAAGCATCTACCTGCTTCACTTTAGCAGTCCATTACCTCAAATCATTGGGGGTTTTGTAGTTATTTTACTATATTGCATTCAGGAAGAAAGAATGATATCCGGAATGTTGCCAACTCCCATGTTTTAGAGAGTACAAACCTAAATGTACTGAACACAGGCATATTGTTACTTAAATACTCTCTACATCTAGTTAGATCATGTTTGCTATGATAAACATCTACTGAAGACAATGCGGCTTTGTGATAAAGCTGGTTTCCAACCGGCTTAAAGGCAAACTGGGGAATTATTGCAATATATTGTCTTCACTATCCTGTGCATTGGTCATAGCTGGAAAAGAAACAGTTTTCCTGTGATGTGAATTATGTTCAAGTGTAGAAGAAGGAAGTTCACATTACACACCAGGAAAGGTTTTTCAGTGGACGGGTTAGCACACTGGAAAACTTCTGCACTGTGACACCTCAGGGTTTTACAGCAGTACGACATTTTCAGAGATAAAGGGAAGTGAAGTGGCTGACTGGTCACCCCTTTAGGCAGGGTTGGATGCACAGGTGACAAACCCTGGCAAGCTTTTGTCTCCTGTAAGACTACTTAAATTAATAGCAGTGTGAAGGGTAGATTTCACTGCATTTTGCACATGGCAGGAACATAATGGTACATTTTCACCTGGCTCACTCATGCAAGTGATGAGATCTTTAACTGATAAAACAGGGATTTGTATATTCCCTTTCCCTCTATCTACCTCTTTTCTCTAGCTTCTGTTGGAAAATGTGTTAGAACCAGGAGTTATTTTCCAAAGCATGGATTTTTAATTTCTCAGGTTTATCTTGTCAAAAAATCAGCAGTATTTAATAGAGAACTCAGTACAAACCCATTAATGACAATCACAAACATTGCTCTGTCTTTAATGAAAGATCATGGCTCTTAGTTTTCCATTTCCAATTTTTTTTCTCTTGCAGACTCTGGTTTTTGAAACAGGCTGAACTACACAGATTACCTAATAGTAGCCAGTTTACCCTTAGAGGTGTAAACACCAAGCCCTCATTTTAGCAGCTTGCCCATTTCAGAGGACTCTGAAGTGGGATTGAAGTACTTTTAAGTTCTTTTCAATGTAGTCATGGGAACAGAAAGAAGTTTCATCACACATGACGACTGAATCCGCAATGTTATAATGAAAAGAGCACAGCTAGCTCTGGGCAGCCAGAGACAGTCTAGATCTTATCCCAGCTCTTCCCCAGAGGCAGCGCAGTGGGCTCACACAAGCCCTGAGCAGAAATGGAGACAAAGCCAGCTGTCTGCCACATCTGCAGCCCAGGACATGGGCTGAGGAAATTCCCTGTTACATCTATTCCAACAGAAGAGGCTTGAGCAGCTCAATTAGTTCTTTGTGGTCCTGTTGGGGGGGCACAGGTCTTAATGATCTGCATGCTCAGAATCCCATGTCCTCTTTATTCTCCCAGTACTCTTCCCCACTGCTACCCAGGCTGCTCCAAGCATGCTTGCATTTTGGAAGCCTTCACTGCCCATGTTAACTGGAATATAAATAACTCTGAAGTGTATTTCTAGAGATAAAGCCCTTTTAAGTGTGTGAGTTAAATGGATACTGAATATTAGTAAAACTTTACTTGCAATTTTAAGGACATACCCACCAACACAGGTAGGAGTTACAGGTTTTGAAAAACCTCAGTTGCATTTGTGGATAGCTAAAAATTTACTCAGCACGTATGTGATAGACTTTAATAAACAGTTTGGCATATTACCTAAAAAACTGTTTCATTTTTAAAGCATAGTCCCATATTCTACCAATAGCACACATAGTAGAGTGACACATGAGTTAAAAAGAGCCAATATGGAATTTTTACCAAATAAAAACATTCCTAGAGATTCTATGTCTAGGTCTCACAAAGATTCATTCAGCAATCCTAAGCAGCACTGAAACAAAACACCAAGAAAAATGGTAAATACATAAATACCAACCAGACTTGGATATTTCTCTCAAAACTGTGTTCCAGACATGTACTGATATGAGGCTTAGTGCAAAAATACACAGCCTGAGTAATATGAGCAGCTCAATAACTCATCTGCCAGTTCCCTGGGGTTTAAAAACATGACCAGGAGTGGCTTCTTGGCAGTCCTGTTTACAAATGAAAATTCTGCCAACAGTAAGGTTAAACATTACCTGACTGACAAACATGAGAAGAAAGCCGGCCATTAGCTTGCTTATCTTTGGTCAGCATCACAGGTCTCAGCTGATGGGACAATATCATTTCATTCAGTTTTTGCTGCAATGCTAAGTAATCTTCAGATAATTTTGATATCTGAAAAATACATTTTTACATTATTATAGAAATAAGTATACATGTTCCAAGGTAATTAAAGATAAAATAGTGGATTAATTTAAAAGGTATTGCTCCACCTACCACAGTGTACACCCCTACCACATTTACCTCCTCATCTCTTGAAAAAAACCGAAGATGGGAAAAAAAAGACACATAGAAACTCCACACTGCAGTCTTATTGGTTCACACATGTGAGCAGACGGTGCCTTGCTGATGCAAGATTGTTTCCACAGCTGTAAGCATACTTCTCTGCACGTGTGCGAGTTCCTGACATTGACACAGCAACTTTTAGTTTCATTTACAGGGATATTTTACAAGTTTACTGAATTAGGGACCTTGATGGGTAAACAAACATTTCAAAAAAGGCAAACTGAAACTGAAATCTGATTAACATTATTTTTGCCAGCACTCTTTGTCTTTTCCTCCTTTCTGAAAGGGTATTTTCTCTTCCAAACCAAATATACATTTTTATAGAACATTACAAAATCTCTTAGTTTAGAGAGCAAAACCTTGGGGCTATCGAAGTCAGTAAAATAACTTTGCCATTGCGTAGAGTATTATGCTCAACATACATTGCTTACAAGCTTCTTACCTGTCGTGAAAAGGCTGCCAAATCACAAGCCTCTTTCTCTGAGTCTCCCTTCAGTGTCTTACAGTCTTCAGCCTCTGTACTGGTGCTTTTCCTACCTTTTGTTGTTTGGGGATTGTTATTTTGAATGTCTATTTCTTCTGTTGGGTCCTTTATTGTTTTCTCTTGACTTTTGCAAGGTAGCTTCCCTTCTTTTCTGAGTTGTCCCCTCCTTCTGTAACCCCGGTAATTGCTCTGAATTACCACTGCTGCCTTCTCTTTTTCTTCTGAACCTTGTTTTTCTGCCTCAGCTTGCTTCCATGAGCCTCTTCTTAGTGACTCTTTTCTTGTAATTCCTTTACCTCCTGTAGGCATCCCTGCTTCATGCTTTAGGTGGTTTCTTTCCACATCCCTGTCGGTCCTGGGCTGGACCACAGCAGATTCTTGATTTTGCCAATCTGCACTGAGTGTGTCTTGATTATCTTGCTCTTGCTGGGGTCCAGGTTCAGTTGAGATTTGGACAGAAGATTTACTGGGTAACTCTTCCAAAGAGTCCTGTTCTTCACCGTCATCAACCTCTTCTACTGCAGGGCTCTGCTCCACAGAAGATGTCTCTCCTTCAGTGGATGTTTTCTCTTGCTCCTGTCCATTGCCTGTGTCACTGTTCCCAGAGCACTTGCTGTCAGTGACAGCATCAGCTTCCTCTTGAGTCTCCTCGCTTGCCACTTCTTCCGCTGGATCATTTTGAGTTGGCTGCAGTTGTGCTTCAAGGAATTCCACAGCAGATAATTCATCCTCTGCCATGACAGCTGCTTCTTCTTCTGTTCCAGGGAGGGCACTCTCCACTTCAGTTGGACTTTCGTCAGGATCTTGAAGTTCTTCAACATTTTCCTTCTGGCTAATGGATGCTGCATTTTCAATTTCTTGCTTTCTGAGTTCTTCCCTAAATGGAACAGAGTTTTGGGCAAAAATTACAGCTGAAGAAGACGAAGAATAGAGACAACCTTACAACAGCCTTTGGTGGTCTTTGTGTACTAACTGGCAATTTGATACATTGCAACATGGGAAAGATTAAGTGCATATAGCTGGAATTAAAGATAGCAATTTCTGTTGTTGTTATTATTATCTCTTAAAGTGAAAAGGGATGATATTATTATCATCAACATCATCATCTCTTAAGTGAAAAGGGACAACCTTGTTAAACTTCATGGAAAATTGCCAGGAAGACAATCTAGGTTGTGTGAGGGCTGATAAAACAGTGAAGAATTAATTTAAATGTTAACAAAAACATAAGGCATAAACCTTTTAGCACCTCAAGAATGTATGAATGCACACAATCCTAAAGGCATTCTGGGTTTCCTCTGCCATCATTGCTTATCTCAAACAGTGACCTAAGATAGGAACAATTCCTTGTAGACATCTGTCTCACTCTTGTCTGAACATTTTTTATTACAACCTAATTCCAAAAAGAGACTCATCTACAGGTGACATTAATATTACAGGTAAGTACAGTATGGTTGATCTTTCCCCTAAATACGCCTTTATTCCTTGGGCTTGAAAGGATGAGAAAATTGACTACTGCCATAAAAAACCTCCACATAAATATACATTACCTCTGCATACATATCTAGAATAATCCTAATTTTTCTCAGTCTTAGTTTATAATGTTGCTATTCAGTAGTGTAACTACTAGAAAGGGACACATTTGAGTGATATAAGAGAAAATAACATTACCTCCTGCTTTTGAAGACCTTCCTCTCCTTATATCCCCTGTAGTGAGACTGAATTGTTATTGCTGCTTTGTTTCTTGTTTCAGTTAGTTCTTTTCTCTTCTTCCTGAGTAAGTATCCTCTGGCAACTGATACAAATTGTAATGCAAAACAACCTTAGGCAACAAGCAATGGGTGTCACACACATTTCAGACAGTCAAGTGCTAACAGCATTAAACAAAAGCTAATAAGGAAATACAGACCAGGGTACCTATTATGATTATGTTTCATCTGAAATTATTCCCATGAAATGTTTTGAGGTTTTGGAAAGCTGTACCCATTCTACATGAGGATACAAATAAGCTCTTTCTTCATATTTTATTTGACTAAAGGAAATATAGGAAGATGTAGAATAAAACAGAAGCACAGAGCTATAGAAGTGCCTCTGGAACACAGTAGTCTGAGCTTCATGTACCCTGCTTTGCCTGATTCAGGCAATTGATTTGACTCTGTCTTTCATTTCCCTGGGAAATGCCTTATTATCAGCCTGTAGAGATTACCAGGCTGTCAGCTGGCTCAGGCTTGGAATTAGCTGAACATTCAATAGATCAGAGAGAAACTGAAAATTTTATAGCTGAGCAGTTACACAAGACTTAGCTCATGCTCCTTTGGCAAAGACTTATTATTCAAAATGAAAAAGCTCAGCATGAAAGATGCGCTAAGCTCCATAGTAACCGGGGCACTGTGGCTAGGAAACTCCCTACTCGTGCTTTGTGGGAAGCACAAGTTAAAGTTTCTGGTCTGAACCAGGAGGAAGGACTCAAACATGGGCCCTCCCTGAGCCATGTAGGTGCTGATGGGTCACCAGGGCCTTGTGGCAGCTGCCAGCACGCTGCTATCTGGTGCCATCTGAAATGCTCCAGGATAGCGAGGCATCTACACGGGGCTGGGGGAAACAACAGGACAGATGGGACTTTCTGGAGAGGAAAAGTTGGGTATACCACGTGAAAGAAAGCTGGAGGCCAGAAAAGATAACCAGGGCACCTCGAATGACACTAGATACCAGTATGAGGACAAATGAGCTGAGCATTTGCTGATTTTCAATAAAATTAACCAAGCCCTAGGCTCTACTGACCATAACAGAAGTTTAGACACCTAGATCACATTTAGATATCTACACTGAGGTGTCTTAATCAGAAACTGAATTGCATTCAGAATGGTGCTTCAGAAATTTTTGAACATGCAAATAATTTCCTAATGGGAACTGGCACAGTCTCCACAGGGCTGTGATTTAGACAAATCTGCAATTCCAGGGGTTCACCACAAATCCTCTAATCCATGGCAAAATAAAAAGAACATAGTGTTTTGTCAAAATATTTTTGTTGAACTCTAATTCCAAATGCAGTACCAAGTGTATGGGGATAGAGGATTCAGGTGATTTAAATACCCTCTGAACATGGTAGATATGGGACTCTTACTTCAACTCTGCTCAGTGTTTTGCATCCCAGAGAAAAGGTCAAGCTCACTTAAAAATGAGAAGGGAGCATAAGCATTCTGTTCTAACACATTCATGTAATGAATTAGTGCTAAGTTTTATGTGTTTTAACATTCCCTACTTATAACTTAGACCAGCTTGGGCTCCTCTAGGTGCAGTCATTCAGCGTAAGAAGCACCATATAAAATGGGCATAAATTACACCTTGGTAACTGAATATAGGATAAAGAAATAGAAATACTCATTGGAAGAGGCACAGTTGGATTTTATATTGCAGTCTGACATGGCCTTAGAAAAGTGCAAATTGTAAAGCACTCTGAGTATTTCTTGAGTTTCTTGGATTTCTGAGACAATTCTCTTTCTATTTTTATATAAAAGTAACTCAACAGGAGTTACTTTGAAACAAATCAAGTTATGTTGTCTATGGACATGCCAACATAAGCTACATGGTCTTTTTAGACTATTCTGGTTCACATTTGAAGTTTTCTGAGAAGTTTGTTATGAGACAGTAGCTGTCGAAGCTTTGTTTTCAAACTGGAAGAGGACATTTGTATTGCTTTAGAAATAAATGGGGAAAGAAAACCAGAGAAAGCTAAGTAAAAATGGACTTCATTTTAGTTTTGGCATCTTGTGCACTGAAAAAGTTGAAATGAGACTGCAGGCATGACAGAAAAGGTGGACAAAATGAAATATTCGGGACATCAACAGAGTGAAGTGGTAAATTTATACTTTTGTATTTGCTAAATATCCTAATATAATTGACAACGTTCAGATGTGCAATAATTCTTGGCACATTACTGGATTTTATGCTGGTTTTAGATTGTTTTCTACACTGATGAAGTTCTACCAACCGCAGTGAAATGGTCTTCAGTACACACTATGACGGAGCCAGTGCAATGAACAGATGCATCTGACAATGATTAAAACCAGCACTGGTGGTAGTATACACTCATGAAGGCATATCTGAGGTAGTTTAAATCTAGATTGCCTAGGTACTGGCAACACCAGCTTATATTTGGGTTGCCACCTTTGTAATTACTGAAATGCTGTGCAGATTGGTGCCAGCTGTTTTTATAGAACCATAAAATCATAGAATGGTTTGGGTTGGAAGGAATCCCAAAGATCATCTGCTTCCAACTCCCCTGCCATGGGCTGGGACACCTTCCACTAGGATCAGGTTGCTCAGAGCCCCATCCAACCTGGCCTTCAGTCCTGTGTCTCTCCAGCTGTCCTGCTCCTGATCTCAGAGCTGTCTAGCCTACGTCTGGCTTGGGGATGTCTCTGTAGGGACAGGGGAGACCAAAGTACAGGGAGGAAAAAGAGTTGTCCCAGAGCAACACCTGGGCCCAGGGTCATTATGGCTGCAAAAGAGAAACAAAGCGATGGCAGAAAACAAAAAGAGACATGAGTGAAACTACAGCTTGCAGTCTTCTCAGATATAACCACTAATGATACATTAGAAACCCTGTTCCTGATGGAACAGCACCCATACACACAGGATACGCAGACAGTGTCCTGTGGGTTTCAACAATACCCACTCTGGGTAGCTGTAGTACTTCAATATCTCAGACCAGGAGTGACAAGGTTTGCTGTGGCGTTTAGCATCCTGCTTCACAGCACTGGAAATGCCTCTAAACTGCTTTGAGGTACAGGTAACAGAATACAGTGACCCACTTCAGCCACTGCATACAGATAATTAATAGATAAATTATACCTCAGACCATGCAAATGGGCATAGTCAATCAGTGTAGCGAGAATCTGGGTCAACATGTTGTGTATGGATAGCACGTTAAAAGCCAAGAAAGCAAACAATTCTTACTTGCTTGAAATCTGGTAATATATTCTTCCACTTTTTTATTATGTTTTGCATTTTTGTATTCTTTACGAGCAACAAACCCCCTGTAAGCTGAAAAGAGATGTTAAAAATTCAGTAAACTACTAGATACAAAAAACGGTCTAAGAATAAAAAAGTCTGGAATTACAGACCTCTATTAAAAAATTCATAAATATTTTGCAGGCTTTATCTTTCAAAAAACATGACAAACAAGCACAAGTAGTAAATCTACATAAAAACTGCATTTTCTGGTGTGTAGTTAATATGAATTAAATGAATACAAAATGCAAGAGAATCAGAATGTAAAATAAGATGATGTTAAAAAGTATTAAAAAGTTCAGTTGATGCCTCCATCAACAGGGTAATTGGCCTTATTATCTAGGACAGTTAATATATTTTATTTTCATTATTATATTATACAACCTTGTCAGTGCATGCCAGAATATTATTAATAAGAGTAACATCTGTGCAATCACATCCCTCCATTCTTAAAATTGCCTTTTAAATGTAACATTGATAAATGTAATTTCAGTAAAGAGATTGTCATAACCTGGTTAAAAGAAATTTTTCTTCATAAGAACAGATATGACCAAGTGTAAGATATTTTGTCAAATGTAATAGCAGGAAAAGCAAAATCCACATCCAGCACGCGCATTCATCTATCAACTGTACACATGCACTAGCTTTAAGCAAAATGTTAAATGCTTTAAATCTATTACCTGACTGTATTTTAATAGCACTTTGTTCCCTTTGTTCCTTTATCTTTTTGTATCTCCTTGAACCCAGCCACCCTCTGACATAAGCTTGAATCAAAATAATCATGTCAACTGTCTCCTTCCGCATTAAATTTAGCTGCTCCACATGATAGTATTTGAGGAATACCTTAAAAAGAGAAACAAACAAAAGTTTTAGTTACCCTCCCAGGCCCTTTATTCACTCAATCCGTTTAATGTCTACAAGAGTTACAATTCGGTTTCAAATGATGAACAGACTCTTCAGCTGCAGCACCTAAAGGATCATTCTTGTTAGCGATAGCATTTTCATTGTTTGAGATATTAGCTCACCTTACTCTTCTCTTCATTGTATTTAGTCCCTGATTATTATTAGTCAGTCCCTGATTATTAATGTTTTTATAGGAAGAAGTTTTAAAGTTCCAGTGCAAACATTCAGTGTGTAACTATAAACCTGTTTTCAAAACTACAAGGCTGACAGTTTTGTTAACTTCACAAATCTAATGTACGTCACATAAACGTTATCCAAATCTGGAACCTTCAATTTCTTCTAATTTTAAAACTAAAGCACTGTTTATTTACTAAATTGCTTTTATCGAGCATGAAACTCACAAAAGTCCCGAAAAATGAGTCCAGCACAAGGGTTGCCAACACATACCTGGTGTATATTAAGGAGTTTGCTTTTTAAAAAGAGTAGAGACCAAGAGCTACTCCAACCAAATGGGTGAGAAAACAATTGCTTAATATCTTAACAATAGCACACTGCAATGATGAAGATACAGTATATAAAAAAATTACTTTAGTTTTTCCAAGAACCCAGTTGTCAAGGTGGGCTTTTTCCAAGATGGCAGCACAGGTTTCCGGGCTGACTGGAGGATCATCATTTGTTTTGTAACAGATGAGGTAATACCTAGAGACAAATGCATGATTCTTTATTTGATTAATGGAGGGTAATACATGCAAATACATTTAAACCATTCCTTTAAATAATAAAAACAGTTGCATGGAAGAAAACATAGCACTGAAAAAACCAAAACATCATATGAAAGAAAGTGCAGTCATTTAAACACAGTACTGAGAAACTCAATCAAAAGTGGATGAGTGACATATTGCACACCGTGGAGGGTTATTTAATTCTACAGAAAGACCAGAAGGTTTTTAAAATGTGTTCAACCCAAGCAGAGCAGTGCACCACTTCTTTCCTGCTCTCTACATCCTATAAAAATGATTACAGTGGCAAAAAAAAAAAAAAAAAAATTTAAAAGCTTTTCTGCCTAAATTATATTATTTCATATTTAGAAATGTCATGAAAATTTCCTATCTTATCTCATGTGCTAGACCATCTACCTTGGAGTGACTTAATCTGACCTGAGATGCATCCCAGCTCCTGTTACCTCTTTGGAATCAGCTTTGCAGATCCATTTGGAACACATAAATGCCATTGTGACATATCTGTAAGCATTTAATCTAGCAAACTCATTACTCAGAATTAATTCTGACCAGGGAAAGAGGTCACGATGCTCACTCATAAAAACTACCTGTAATAGACCAGCTCAGCTGCTGGATAGAAAAGTTTTTGTTTGTTCCAGGACTTTCCAAAATGCTCCATAACAAAATGAACCATTATCTATCTTGGGTTTTTTAATTTAAGAAAATTACATGAATTATGTGTGCTTCCTGACAGTACATTATGCCTTTTTTCTTGTTATTCAGCCTTTATACACAAAGCCTGGGTTTACCAGCTTTAAATGATGGTAACAGTTTGCTCATGGAATAATAAAATAAGAGATAATGTCAATTTCTCCATTATCATCCACAGCTCCTTTTTTTTTTTTTTTTTTTTTTTTGTAAAACACAATGAATTGGCTTATTTTTATTATAACACAACAGTGTTGCCATGATCTCAGGTCTACCAGTACCTCTCAACCACTAAAAAAACCCAAACCCAAAATAAGAAGACATATATTTAAAAAAAATCCCTTTTCATTTGAGGGCCATGTCTTCAGTGTCAGAGATCTGCAGAGCCTCACTGTAATCAGCTCTCTGGAGAGCTACCCCATTATGTTCCCTGTTTTCCTCTCTTTTTACCTGAACAGTTAAGTTTGGGAGGTTTTTAATAAAAAGCTGTCACCAAAAGCTACAGCACATCTTGTAGTGATAATCTTTTCCCGTACTTCAGTCTTCCAAAACAGCAACAGTCCCCGCATTACTTTTTCCAGAAACAGTGCTATAAAAACATCCTTTTGCTGTTCCCCTCTCATCTCATGCCCCTGCAGCACTCTGCTGTTAGCTCTGTTCCTAGTGCACTATTTCTTTTGAGTTCTTCTGTCTGAATTGGTGGTGTTTGCTTCTTCCCGTTTTTGATCTCCACTCCACATATCTCTGTACCAATTGAGACAAATACTCAGGGTCTTTATTTGTGAGAGGGAAGTACAGATTTTTGGTGTGGAGGAAGAAGATAGTTAAAGGAATTATAAAACCATACTGAGTTCATTACCCTGCTTCTTAACAAGTGACTAATACTTAGGAATTATACTTTAAACAACACTATGCACTAAATGAACTTTTCAGCCCTAGACCAGGAATCCCAAATTATCATCTACCCTGCACAAGCAAATGCTGCACAGTGCTGAGGGTTGGGAGATGGAGAAACTGTGGTGTTCCTTGGATGCTGTCACCCCAAATTCTTGGCTTTATTTTGAAGTATTACATTTCTAAAACTCAAGTCCTTGAAGAAACTTGCAGATTATAAGCAAATACAATTTTACTCAAATGCTCAGGGAGCCTGAAAAATCATCCTGAGATGCATCATCTTCCCCTACCCATCAGGCAGGGGTCACTAATCCTGTCCCTGGACTACTCTTGGTCATCCAGTCTGTAACCTTCTTTGTCAAAGGAAATGTCTTTCTATTTTTTTTTCAAAGACCATGTTAAAAACACTGCTGATGCATAACACTGGACAGCAATTGTAGGACAGAAAAGAGCTTCTTCACATCGATGTTACCGTTTTATGAAGTTAGCGAAGAGTATACGGTGTGAATAACCCTGTCTCCGGATCCTTGCTGTCTCCAGAATTCCTGTGTAACGCAGCTGAACCAACACTTTTTCTTTGTCAAACTTGTTTGCCTGCCGGTCATTGTTTGGCTTGATGCACCTGACGAAATGAGGCTGGCCAACGACCATTTTGGATAACAAATCCATCAGAGAATACTGCAAAAAAAGTAACAAGAGGTCTGTCATCAGGATACTTATAAAACTTGTATGTAGGTCCACACATAGTTGAAATTTTATTTCATGAGATCAGTATCACGTCCAAAACCATTTACATTTCATTAACCTGGTACTTTAAGAGTAGAGGAAGTAAATGACCCAACAACAATTAGAGCTTAGATAAAGATCTCTAAGCTACTAGTGTGTACTGCTTGAGACAAACGCTGATTCCAAACAAATGTACCAAATTTCATCCAGGGCATTCTCACAGATTTCCATGATGTCCAACACATGACAGAACACTTATACTCCTTACATTTATTTGCTTATCTGGGAGCTTTGTGAGGTAATTATAGCTCATTTCTTGTTCTTCTTGTCACCTATTTGAAGACCCTTGTTCACCCAGGTAGTAAATCATCCATCTGTGGATGGGAAGTGGAACAGCAGCAAGCCAGTAAATATTTCCATTCCTTCATTAGACTGGAGGAAACTAAGGCCACCCCAGGAGAAGGGCTGGTTGAAGTGCTCTGATCTTGGCACGTCCTGTTCATTGTATGGACTGAGGGTGATACCATAACTGCCTTGTAAAGAGGAAACTTTTGAGGAGAGCAAAACTAGAAGTACACAAGATCACAATCCAAAAATTGCATTTTTCCCACCTCACCAGGGTACCAGGCTAGCAGAGGGGATGCAGCTTGTAGCTCCCCATGCCGGCTGAGGGGAATCTGACCGTAAACAACCTTGACTGGTGTTCTAAAAAATTGCTTCATGGGAGGATCTTATTAAAACACAAATGAAGAGGCTCATTCCTCAAGATTGAACCTGACTCAACAGAAAGAGGCAGCCAGGAGGTAATGCAGCTCAGCAGTAGGTTGGTTACATGAAACCAGTGTAGGACGTCAAGAGCCATATGTTTCCTATTAAAATGTGCAATTCTGTTCTGGACAGAAGCTGCACCATGCAGCAAAGTGCTTAATTAGCTCCATCACTAGTGTGCCAACTGAACACAAACAAGTAGGACACGCTAATGGATATCTTTTTTTCCACGCAGTCTGAGGTGGCATATGCTTTTCTCAGTCACCCATAGGTTTCTGTGTTTGAGTAAACCAGTGGGGCTGAAGCTGAATTTTCAATTAAGACCGTTAGCTATCATGATCTGAGCAAGGATTTCCACAACAGAAAATAATATCAGAAAAGTGTAAATATAATTAACTAATTTGCAGCCTCTGATGGTAGTAATGCACTGAATCATAGACATTAAGTTTGAATGAGATTAAAAATTTTTTTCCATCTGAATATTAGAACATTATGTAGGTTTGGACCACCGTGATACCTAAGCTGAAATTATCCTTCACAGTGCACAAAGCTGTGCAATTGTACCTACAAAAGAGAGATCTGGCTCCTTATTGTTCTGACATAGATGTAAATGAATTCTTATGGGTCATAAAATCATAGAATATACTGAGTTGGAAGGAACTAATCAGGATCATCAAATCCAACTCCTGGCCCTGCGCAGAACACCCCAAAAATCACACCATGACCCGACAGTATTGTCCAAACTCTTCCTGAACTCTGTCATGTTTGGTGGTGTTACCACTTCCCTGCAGAGCCTGTTCCAGTGCCCAGACACCCTCTGGGTGAAGAACCTTTTCCTGATATCCAACTTAGGCCTCCCTTGACTCAGCTTCATGCCATTCCCTCATGTCCTGTCACTGGTCACAAGAGTGAAGTGATCGGTACCTGCCCCTCCACTTCCCCTTGTAAGGATGTTGAAGGTCACAGTGAGGTCTCTCCTCAGTCTCCTCCAGGCTAAAAAAACCAAGTAACCTCAGCTGTTCTCACACAGCCTCACCTTCAGACTCTTCACTACCCTCTTGGCCCTCCTTTGGATGCTCTTTAATGGTTTAATGTCTTGCTCTTGTGGCACCCAAAACTGCACACAGTATCCAAGGTGAGGCCACCCCAGGTCAGAGCAGAGCAGGACAATCCCCTCCCTTGCCCAGCTGGTGATGCTGTGCCTGATGTCCCCAGGACAGGGATGTCCCTCCTGGCTGCCAGGGCACTGCTGGCTTGTGTTCAACTTGCCATGGCCCAGGACCCCCAGGTTCCTTTCTGTGGCACTGCTCTCCAGCCTCTCATTGCCCAGGCTGCACACACAGCCAGGGTTGCCCATCCCAGGAGCAGAGTCCAGCACTTGCCCTTGTGGAACTTCATGTGATTGTGGCTGCCCAGGGCTCTAATTTATCGAGGTCTCTCTGCAGGGCCTCTCTGCCCTC
Organism: Origma solitaria; assembly: GCA_013397895.1. Lineage (NCBI taxonomy): Eukaryota > Metazoa > Chordata > Aves > Passeriformes > Acanthizidae > Origma > Origma solitaria. Next base: position 423,069 of record VZRL01007150.1, read on the forward strand.
GAGGGAGTCAACAGCTCCTCCCAATTTAGTGTCATCAGCAAACTTAGTACTCCTTTGAGTTGTATGTTGAATTTGTCATGAACATCCCCTCAGCCACTTTATGTTTTGCTGGGAGAGATGACTAAATAAGAGTTGGAAATTCAGAGCAGAACCAACTCAGTGCACCACTTTGAAGGAAAGGATGCTCTTCCCTATTTTCTATTGCAGGACCAGCAGCACAGCCAGTGCTTGGGAAGGTCAAGAGCACTGTTGAAGGAGCCACAAGGATGAACTCTGGGCAGCCTCTGTGCAGTGACCGCCAAGAACTTTCTCTGGAGCCCCTGCTTCCCATTAACTTTGCCCTCTTTCTTAAACCCTTAAAAAAAAGCTTTAGCACCAATGTCCCCTCTCCCTTTATCTTCCTTGGTGGAAAAACAAGCAAGTGAAAGATTAATATTGATCATCATACATAATGATGACAGCAATGTGGCTGTGTAATGAAGTTCAGTTAAAGATGAAACATCACAATCTCCTCAAGATATTTGTACTGCACAGACTGCTGCACCATGTCTGCAGTTCATAAATTCTAAGTGGATTACTACTGACTCTAACTCAACAGGTGCATTTTAAAGAGTAAAAGAATAAATATTTGTTGTACTCTAGAAATATTTATTAAAATATCAGTTATCTTACTCGAAAATAAGAAGCAACTGTCTGTGTTTTCATGCTGGTTGTCTCTCTTGGATGATGCCCAGTATCTCCTGCTTCAGTCTATAAAGATGAAGAAAAAAAATTACGCATTTTGTCTCTAGTTAGCCTGTAGTGCCCTTTCTGACGCCCCAAGAAAGCACCCTTCAGAGAACATAAATAATTTAAAAATTTATTTTAATAAATTAAATTAAATAAATTAAAAATTAAAATAAATTTTTATTTAAATAAAAATTAATTATTTATTTAAAATTAATTTTTATTCTAAACAGCAAAAGTTACAGCATGATCACTAGCACAAACCAGTTACACCAATACTTTTCTACACAATTCACAAACATTCACACACACAGAGGGCACAATTTGATAACAGAGCATCTAATAACTGCCACAAATAACCGGACAATGTCTGACGTCCTGTCTGTTATTTCATCATCACTGTTAATTTGGTAGTTCTCTACTGAATGTGGCTATACTCCACATCAGGATTTTAACTTCTCTTTTTGCTACAATACAGCCGGGAAATAGTATTTTTTTCCCCCTGAAGTTGTTATAAAACTATAGCCAGAAAGAAGGGAAATGTTAGGTTTTTACCTCACGGAAGGAATATGAATTGCACAACACAAAGATATCCAGCTAAACAGAAAAGAAAATAGGAGAGGGAGAAAAACCAAGGAAGGGGTTACTTGCTTACTTTTAATACCAAAACAACTACTGCCTTTCTAATTTAAGTTAGGCTTCAATGCAGAATCACAAAAACAGTTTTCTTACCTTTGTATGACTGATTGATTTTTGTGAGGTCCACATTTGGTAACTGATGGTAGTTTTGCTTTTCGTGTGTGCCAGGTTACCTACGGGAAGATGAAAGAAAGCAACATACCAAAGTGCTAACATCTCATCTAAAGTAAGAATGATGCTGAACCACTTTATTCATGTCCCTAGTGCAACTGTATGATTATAAAGGTTGTTGACTTTTTCAGAGTATGTCCTCGTTTCCCCTTTAACCCTTGGGATGGAAGGAGCTCTGAAGAAGTTGCATGAACATGGAACAGGATGATTTTTTCTCCTTCAGCTCATATGTCATCTACTAGATAAAAACATAAACAAACAGACTGCTACAGAAGGTAAGAAAGATACATCTTAGAGAATCCATGTGGTTTTACATTAAAATGTTACTGTACTATTCTAGTTCTAATGCTACATATTAGTTTAAAAAAAAAAAAAGGTGCTAGTCCCCTTCTCTGGCCCTGAAGAAAAGTTATGTAGCATGACTCAAGCTCATAGATGTAACTCTACACTTCCCTACTCCTTCAACCCCCTGGTAAAAATAAGGCTGTAAATTACCACAGACCTTGCTGGAAACCATCACTGGCCTGTGCTTTCCCTTGAAGTGTGGCTGGGAATTCCTGGGAGCCTACTAGCTGACATGGACCAAAACTGTCCCCGGGAGGCATTCTTACAATTAATCAGAATGAGCAGAATGTGGGAGTGTTTTAGCTATTGTTCACTGGCTCTGCTTGGTCTACTAGCACAGACAAGTCTTAAGGCTCTAACTTTGGAATTCTAAATCAAGCAATACCTTCATTATGATGACTCTGAAGGACTAGCTGTGTTGGCTCACTTTACACAGACCCCGGTCTTTTAAAGGAATAATGAAACTTCTGCTGAGCTTTCCATCATGTCTCTCTGCGCTGATAAAACCTAATCACTTCTGCACGCTGCCACTGCTTCTGCTAATAACGTAACACCTCTGGGATCTCCACTGGGAGAGCCTGTATCTCTCTGTGCTCAGCTACTATCAGGAAGAGGTGGATAAGAGTCGGAATGACAGCTGCAAATATGTGTCATAGTGAGGTAATGCATCATGTATTATGTGATGATATCAAGGGCTAAACCTCCCTTAGGTTCAGCTGAATATCACAGGGTGGGAAGGAAAAAGAGAGGATTATTCAGAGCTAACTTCAGCTATTTGAAAGTGAAGGGTCTACAGGATCCGTGCTATATTCAGTGGAGAGAGGCATCTTTAGAGATTTTCCCCATCCCAAAAGAAATGCCTGATGGGCTGGACTCTGGGTAAACCTCTATAATTCCTCTGATTCTAGATGAATAACATAGATCAGAAAGCAAAATTTTTAGTTGGATATAGCTGGATGGTTTGGGTCAGTTTTGAAAGGCTACATGAAGTGTTTCACAATATTTAAGAAGAAGACTAAAAGAGCCTTCAGAGTTATCTTGCAAAACATTATGACTTTGGATCAGTTCTTGGAACCATTTGGATGCTTACTTTGACTCTATGGAAATTATAGTTTAGTATATTAGCAGATATCAACAAGTCAAAAAGTTCAGGCAAGGACATTGAGGTCTGTGCTTTCCCAGGAACACTCACTTAAAATAGAATTTCAAGACCAAATTTTGCATTTTATTAGCAAAGCTCCCTTTGTAAAGAATGGAAGCCTTGCCAAAACCTCAGCTTCTGTAAGTTATGATAACACTTTCATTTCCTTTAGGCTCTTCCAATTTGGCTTTTATGTTCTGCTAGAAATAGGTCTCCCACGTAGCTGTACAAGAAAGTAGCATTGTAAAGTACTTACTGTACGGCATCCATGCCATCACACAGGGAGTACTACAAGACAGGAACTAACTGGCTGTAAGAGACTTACCCATCGTCCTGAAGTGGAAGGCAGGACACTTTGCAAGGACATAGTGCAAAAAGGTGCAACTTAGGAATAATTTCTGTAGAGCCAGTTTTATTCCTCTATTTCTACTTACAAATGCCCTGAGGAAGAGCTTACCGCTAGGACCCCATCAGTTACCTATTGTAAAGGACTCTAAGATGGAGGAAATAGAGGAGTGTCTTCTCACTCTTTGCAGCAGATGTGAGGAGCCCCAACCTTTGTTCTCTAACACTTAGAGATAAATTGCACTGAGGCAATTTATACAAGCCCTGTCTAAAACAGGCCAGTGACTTACCTGATCCTTCCTGTTCAGTCCTCAACTCAAGAGATGCACTCCACTCCCTGTCTTGATCCCCTACCCTGAAGAGAGGACCCTGAAAGAAGTCTCTACCACTTCCTTGGCACTTGACCAGACCAATCCCTCCCCTGCAGCTTGAGATGGCTGGGGCTCCATTCAGTATAGATTCTAGGGTCGAAAAGTTAAGCCACAAAGTGTATAAAGTCATCAATGAATGGTCATATGAAACCTAGCGGTGGTCATCATGAAGGCTAGAGAAAACTAAGAAGATCACCACAACAGCAATACCTGTTTTTGTGAGAGGATGGGTTACCAGCTGTCGCGTCAGGTTGTTTTCAGATGATCGCAGTAGCAGCACAATATCAGCTGGCAGAGTATCTCTATTTTTGGCTAGGAATCCACTTGCATTATATAGAACCTGTTTAAAAAGTGCATTAATACATATTTTTGGGTTTTGAAAAGTAAGTGTAAATTTACGCTTTCTGGAATAGGGCTTTTAAAATATCAAGATACACAAATAGTTTTTCAGCCATCAGGCTCACTCTTGCTTACAGTCTTCTTTTTTGACCACTGAAGTTCTAACTTTTCAATACTGAGATATGATGCAGATCACTAAAAGCAAATCTATCATTCCAAAGTAACTTGTGGCATTTATTTTTCTAACGCGGATAATTAATAGTAGTTTTAACCTGCTTGGATTTATCACCAGGACAAGTGTATTGCAGTCCTTCCTTACACCTGTACACATGTAAATGCACAATTAACAATGCACTTGATTTCAACCACATGATATATGACTGCACAATCTTTCTGTGCTATTCATATTGTTTTGTACTGGACCCAGGACTTAACACTCTTCCTGGGCATCTCTGTATTACTCGTAGAGGAAGTTTGCACAATCACAAACTGCGTATTTGCAATCAAAATCTCTCTAAAAAATTCAAGAATGGTGTACCTAACTCAAAATGTAACTCCAGGGTTCTATCCCAATGATGCTTTAAGGGATTCACAAGAAAACCTTACCTCTCAAGAAAGGTAGAAGATACTGGGGTGCATAACTTAGGAAAATCCCTCACAAAACAACTCAGTAACAGTCTTAAATTATGAAAAAGACTTGTAAAGGAAGAGGAAATAATTATTCTCCAGTTCCACAATAAACAAGACTACTAGTCATGAGCTTCCACGACAGCAGTGGAGCCACAAGTTAGACAGTAGAAGAAACTTCCTAATGAAAAGGCTTGTTGAACACTGGAAAGGGTTGATGGGGAACTGGTGTAATCCCCATCTTCAGTGGGACAGGGAGAGCTGTCTCTCCACTCCTCAGCAGTGAGTTATGCCAGGCTGGTGAGGTGCCATTCAGCTGGAGATGAGGTTCAGAGCAGTTGCAAGAGGCTCTTTGCAGCTGACTGTTTTACACAAGGGGTAAGTTATCTTCCATCAGCTAATGGGCATTATTTGCCTCTTCCCAGGCCAGCTGCTCCAGCACTGCACAGACCCAACGTGGTTTCCTGTGTGAGCCACCAGTGCTCACTCTGTAGCTCTTAAAAGAGCTTGGAAGGAGGTGAGAGCTGCTGCTTTGCCAAGGCGAGGCTCAGGTGCCCAGTGTCACCTTGCTGCAGTGTAGCAGCAGCTCCTCCTCTGTTTGCAGGGCAGGTGCAGCATGCCAGCTTGCACAGCAAGGCAAGATGCTGCTCACTGAACGAGGCAGGAAGCAGGGCCTGCACTCCCTGTCTGGCTGATGACAAGGTACAGAACTAAGTAAGGCTGATGGGGTGTAGGGGGTAGTAGAAAGAATGGATCTGGGTCCTGATTGGAAACAGTGGGAACAAGCATGGAACAGGACTTCAGAGAATTAAGGAGAAGAGCACTCAGCTGCATTACATAACAATTATGGTTTTGGGTCTTCTATAATACAGTCAGTTCATTTACCTGGTGACATTTAAGAAAAATACACTCCTGCTATTGCTTTTTTTAATGAGGGATAATAACTTCTCAATTTACTTTTGATTTGTAAGTCACTGCCAACAAACCCATGTGTGGACTGAAGAGATGACTGTTGAGAACCAACTCAGCTGACCTCTTCTATTCCTTCCAGTCCTACCATTCTGCAATCCCCAACTAACAGCAACAGGTGTCTTACCTTTCCTGCATAATGATAAATTCCAAAGGTTAGATCTACTCTTTTGGGTCTCCAAAAATATTTTGACTTCAAATTATCTTCAAATTTTTCTGAAAGGAAACACATAGCTTATCTTACTGGAGTTACTGTACAATCATTCTCTTCTGAAGCTGTATCCCTTCAAGGATATTGCCTGACTTCTCAGGCAGTTCTGAGGCACAAAACAGACACTGATGTTTTCAAGGACAGAGATACCATAATAGTCTTGTACCAAAAAACACTGGATAGAGAATATAGGAGCTCTTGGACAAGTTACTTAGTTTGTACCAATTTTTTAATGTGTGATCTCAGAAAATCATAGAATTATTGAGGTGGGAAAAGATGCCTAAGATCATTAAGTCCAACCCTTAACCCAGGACCACTGTGTTTGCCACTAAGCCATGTCCCCAGGTGCCTCATCCCCATGTGTTTCAAACAGTTTCAGGGCTTGCCTTTCCAAGATTTAGATCTAAATATTTGAAACAATGCAGTAATCCTTCCTAAGGATTCCTTGAGGAATTGTGAGGAAACATTGATTGATTCATTCATTCATTGTCTGAGGGTTTCAGTGCTGTAGAATAAAAAGTATGAGGATAAAAGGAAAACAAACTCATATCATTGCTTTAGCATGGGCATTGTTACTGGATATTACTATGTTTTGTGATTGGGTGTTGGTTAAAACTCTGACACTTTTCACATTCAAAAATGAGTAAAAGAAGAATTTACCTGCACAGAAATAGCACAGAAAAAACTAAGTCAATGGTAACTGCAACTACTCACTCAACAACACTGAAATATCCAGGATCTGAATTACAATGAATTTAAGTATTTTAATTTTAATTTCTGAATAGAAAACACTCAGGAAACATAATTTTCTGAAAGGCAATGAAGCATGTTTGCAGTCATTACTCTTAAAAAGTATTACACTTCTTGTTCAGATACTGCTCACCAAAAATGTCAGAGTTGAACATGACTCAACTTTGCAAACAGGGTTGTTGGTCTATGAACCTAAAGTTTTAACTCAGTTTGATCTTTACTTTCCAAGCTCTGTAGCAAAAAACTCCTGAAGGCAGGAGAACTTGAAACCTGGATCAGCAGCTTAAGTTCATTTGTACTCTTGATGTTTCTCTATGAACTTTGAGGACACAACCATCCCTGCACGCATGTCTCCCTCAAACACACAGTGACACCGAAAGGCTCGCTAAAAACATAACTAGCATGTAGTCTGAGCTGTACATGCCAAACAGAAATCTAACAGAAGACAAGCTGCAAAACTCTGAAACGAACCACATACTTACCGACAAGTGTCTGATCTGTTGCTTGTGGGAATCGACTTTCCTCATCCAGCAGAGACAATAAACCCATTGGTTTCTGCAGGAACATGTCTAAGAGGGGCCTGTTGTCCTCATATTCTATAACTCTTGCATCAACACCTTCATAAAGGTATTCGTTCTGCAGCAAGAAACAGAAGACATGTTTTGTCTGTGTATACAGAACCACTTTAGAAAATAATCCACAAACTGCCACTTGCAGCAAATTAAAACTACATTGAAAAAGTGTGCCTCAGGGCTAAAGACATCAAGGTTTTGCAGAAACAAATGTCAGCTGAGATTTTGGGTTTTGAATACGTATTTCAATACTCCAGTAGCATCTTTGGTAAAGTGAGATACTTCACAGCAATAGCAAGAATTAAAGAAACAGCTGAAGAAGATAAAGTATAGTGTTTGCAAATAGAGGCCTCAGGGTCTATTTATTTCCTTACTCTGAAATCTAGAAAATATTTTTTAACCATTTAGAGCTATATTTATATGCCCAATTCATTTCTGTGATCTAAGTGATGGCTAAGATTTACAAAAGCGACTACAGGTTACAGTGGCTTTACTTGTTTAATCACCCTCCTCAAACATCTGAAAAAATTCTTATGTGGAGAAGAAAGGTGCACACACTTTCTAATAATTAAAGAATTGCGTACATATTTCCTAAAAATTAAATAAATTGCCACAGATTTGCCTCTACCACATTTTCAGTCCTTTTATGGGACTAGGGAAAGGTATTCCCTGAGACTGAAAAACAACAGGAAAGGTGATGGGGTGGACATTTGGTTTCTTCTTTTTATTTGGTTCGGTCTGGCTGGTTTTTTCCTGAAGACTGCAAATATCTCTGGATTCCTCTCAGACTAAGAAAAAACAAATAACATATGTTGTGTCCACAGAGTGTTGCGATGTTTTTATCTTGAATATAATTTAGATTATAGCTGGAGAACACAAGAATGACCTTCCTTAATCCTTTAGCAAGGCAGAGAACAGCCGCAGATTTACCAAGGGAAGGATGCTCTAGGGGCTGCCACCCCCCATTATTCTTTCCTGCAATAGGTAAACCAATAGTATTTATCCACCACTAAGTGCTCCTGTTTGTGCCAGGGCTTCCTTCAGTCTTGTGCAGGCTGTACTGTGAAACACAGAGTTAAGCCTTGGATCTACTTTACAAATCATCCCCCTGCCAAAGGATAGGACTTTATAAAAGTGTTGTATTCATGTATGGTCTTAACATCACAATTTTGCTATCCTGAATTCATTGTGAGAAGAGTGCCACAAAAATGAATAATGGCTAATATTAATGAGTTCAAAGACCTCTAACCCTGGAAGACCTCTCATTATGTGTCATTCACTTGAGTCTGAATGAGTGAAGAAGGCAATGCACCGAGCATTTCAAAAAGAAGTTCACTTTCATATACAACAGAAAAGCAGATGTTATTAGATTTCATACCTCTTAATCTCAAAGCAAGAGAGAAACAGCAAAAGGCATAAAATCAGTAACACTGCCCTGAAAATACAGGCACAAATAAAAATCTGCTGATCCATTTGAAAGAGGACACAAAATATATACCTAAACCTTTCCAAAATCCAGATTGATCTAATTTCCCAGGACACTCTTCACTCTAAGGAGAGGTTATAGCTCCGTTTATATGCCATACAAAGGTGTAATCAGTCAGAATCTCTCCTCCAGCCCCATGAGGGCTCCTCATTTGAGACACATAACATTAACCTCATTCATGTCTCCCCTGAAGCAGTGGACAGGTGGAGTTTTGCTTTTTATTTTAATCAATGACCTGAGTAGCAGGACAAGACAGGAGAGTAATACATGTATCACTGATACAGGCAAGAAGTTAATTATATACCTGTGGGAGCTGGTGGCAGAAAGGGAATGAGTCTGTGTTATCTCCCAAAGATAACAGGAGAAGGGGCAGCTTAACCGAGTGCTACAGCTGCACTGACACACAGATGTTCATGGAACCAGCTGTTACTTCTTAGGATTATCTGGAGTACCCTTATCTAGGGGCAAGGGGAGGAGATTGCTCAGGATGAATCTATCAGAGGACAGTGTTTCTGTGACGCTCAGACATCCTCAAACAAGCTCTCAGAGCCAACCTATCTAATGATTAACTTTTTCCAACTTCAAATGCTTGTGAGAGAGGCTGGTTTAGAGAGCTGATAAAAGTGTTCTCCTTGAAAAAGAAAGGAGCTCTTAGCAGCTGCACTGCTATGCTGTAACAGCAACATCTGCTCCCGTCCCTGCCCAGCCTGACCTCCAAGCTGCAGTGTATGTGACCACTGTGCCTTTTGTGTCTTTTGTGTCTCGATGGCTGAACAAGTGTCAGTGCTGTCAGTTTTGGTAATGCTGCCACCTGCCCAGCAGGATATGGACAGAGTTCACTCCATCGCTTCCCATGGGCTCCTGCAGGACAGCTGATAGCCAAGCCAGGCACCAGCGTGACAGATGACTCCGAAATGATACTGTACTACACTTTCCTATGCAAGGCTGGTTTCAACCATTAGGATACAGGCAGTAAGTATAAAACCTTTAACGATGGACATCATAAAACTGTAATGAAAGAGGTCTTATTTGAATTAATAAGATGAATCAGCTACAGGATTTTGTAATTCTCCTGTGATGTTCTGTGACAAGAAAGCTCCACAAAATAGCTACTTCTTGAAATTCTGAAGCATAATCCATTAGAAAGTATTCCTGTGGATGGGATGTCAAAAGGAATAATTGAGCTACACTATTAATTGGGCTTCCATCTCATCTTAGTATTGCATGGTATCTTTTCCATGATCAAAACTATGTAACATTAGCTCCTGCAACCTGGTTTCAATGGTAAAAAAAGAATTATTAAATGCATTAGGAAATGGTCTTCAGGTTTAATAAAGTAATGCCATTTTGCTGAGAACATGTTATGATGACACTTTGGTTTAAACGGGGACACCAGAGACTTATTCAGAATGAACCTTTTCCAGCTGAAACTAGAAGATTAAACTGTCATGAGAATGTAAAATAAACATTGCATACATTTAATGCAAAAAGCGTCATCCTTCCAACTGACAGAAAACTTGCTACTTTCCAAAGCGTTTTAGCTATCTGCCATTACACCTTTTATTTTTTATGGGGGAATGACAAATAAGAAAGAAATGGGAAGGCTGTCTTGCTGGTCAAGATCATGGAGCTGAAAGAAATTAACTTACATCAGTACCGAATATGTAAGGGAAACTCCTTGAAGGACAGAAGGTCCAGAAGTTCTGCTTTGCTTAATATTAAGCTAAAAATAACTTTTGCCAGCAAGAATGGTGGACATGTAAAAGCAGCAACTAAGTTGAGAGCCCACATTCTCTCCCCAGTAGAGATAGGGATATATCTATTTGTGTCCATTGACTACTGGGAATCTACACCATCTTTATGTTAAACTATATGCCCACTTCAGTCTTCCTGTTGTATTAGGAAAAGGAGATTGCATTCAGGCTGAAAAGCCTTTATTCTTAAATGCAAACAATACGTCAACAATAAAGAATAAATTCCCTTAATTCTGACGAGAGTTCTCCACATTGGCACGCAGACACTCTGCTCTAGCTGACACCCTGAGCCTCAGGTTGTGATAGTGCCACCATTCCTTCCTCCTACCCCTGTCACTTCTGTCGCCTCATTTTTGTTGGCCACACTTCCAAGGAAAGCAAAACTGTGAATACTTTTCAGATTCAGACACAGAAAAGAGACCACTGACAATGATAAAACCATGTCACCTGTAACACTGAAAGTACAATTCAACCTTATGAGTTTATTTACTATCTGTCTTCATTGGTCAAGTTGCCAAAACACAACTCACCTTCTTGAATGGCATAATTACTATTTATTAGGTCAACATGGGTTAACTATGGACTAAACTATAATCAGCTGATTTAGGCCTCAGCTTCCCACTAGATATGTCAAATTTCATCAAATTGTATGTGATATGATACTGAACAGGGCAGAACAGGGAGAGAAATGAAGAAACAATGTATCTATACATTTTAATTCTCTTCAGGAAAGTGTGAAAGAATTTAAATTCTTCAGTATTCCTTGGGTATATCTACAGGGTTGAATGCCGAGTTGTGTTACAGATTTCTGAGGAAGCACAGGGCCATCTGACATGTCTGTGTGGCACTGCACAGGGCTGTGAGGAGACAGTAGCCTGAGTCCCCAGCGACAGGAGAGCTCCAGTGGCACAGCAGTCAGCATGGGCGAATGGAAAGTCAACACAAAGGTCTTGGCGACTACTGGCATCAGCCTTCTCATAAACATAACTTCTGTCTTTTAAAGACACAAACGGTTGCATGTGCAGTCCTTTGTAAAGTCAGGCAGATACATCAGCAGAGGGTAGAGGTCATTCTAATGTTTGTCTCTTACATCTGTGATACTTTTTATTTTAATTTACAATTAAAGTATATTACTGGTGTCAACACAGGAGAGTCCTTACAGTGAACAGAAGAGATTCTGAAGCCAGCTGCTTCCTCAAAGGCTGTTTTTGTGATGTAAAACTGGGACAACCATGTAATAAATAAGTGAAAAGTGATGTCTTATGATGACTATGAATCATACCACAAATCATTCAGTGCCATTGGGTTGTAATGCAGAATAATACATTTCTCATTTCCCATCTCTGGAAGAGGGAGATTTACACCCACACTTGCATGAACTTAATCTATATAGCTCATTTTGCACTGCTGTAGTAATATCTTTGGAGACTGCTACAAGATAATATAATGAAGTTTGATATAATCTGATGCAGTAGTTTGATGTAAATTAAGGTAGACACTCCCTTGGTTGGTATTACAGGCTGGATGTGTACACTTGTAGTGGAAATATTAGGACTGGTATAAATGGAATATGAATGGGAATGCGCATATAAACACCAGAAAAAAGAGTCTTAAAAGAATAGCCATGTAATAGCCTGTGATTTGAATGAAGAACATTTGTTCATAACAATAAAACTGAGGAAAGTGTTGCTTACATCAAGAACATAAGGCCTTCACTTACATAAAAAACACCGCAGAGAGCTAGCAAGTGGAATACCCTCTGCATGTGACAGCAGCAAGATGACTTCAAGGTTACGACACATCACATAGGGCATTCCTATGAGCCCACCAAGGAAATGGACTGTAGGCATAAGGATGTATATATTCCAAAGAAGTAAAGTCAGATAATGACCTTGCCTAAAGATTATGGAGGCTGAAGTAAGTAAGGGTTTGAGGCAAAGAACAATTGCTAAAGGCTGTAAAAGATATGTCCAGAAACAGTTTCAGCAAGAAGAACTTAACAGACATGATGAAGACTTACTAGCTGGTGTCCATTATTCTATATGTCACTCACAAATTATCTTGGCCAGACCACTTGAACACACACAGACACAGACACACACAGACACACATGCAGTTCGTGGTGCATTCTATGTGTCCGTGAGTCAACGAAATCCATGAGAGAATGAGTGAAAATGGGTAAAACCGATATACGTAGAGATTCTGTAAATGAAGATCACCTTTTCCTTCCACAGGGCTTGTAGTTGTTGTACTAATTTTCTACAGGGAGAAATGGGCAAACTATATATCATCAAAATAGGAAGTTAATTTTTCCCCTCATCTGCTCAGTTGCAGAATAACCACCCTGACCACACTGCAGCAAGGCACATGCAAAAGAGCAAACTGTTCCTACTACACGGTGACACTACAAACCTCTGCATTAACATAGGTCTGGCAAAAAAGTTCTGTACCAGGATACCTAGAAACAAGTAAAGGCACATCACACTGAACTCAATTTAAAAAAGAGAAGGAGTATTAAGACAATACTTGGGTGTACAGGGAAAGCCAAGGCAGGTCCATCAGCAGCAAAAGGCAGCTAGGGAGAATGTGGTCCTGCTGCTGAACAAGTTTGTGGATGACATGGAAAAGGCTGAGATATTTGATGCCTTCTTTGCATTGGTCTTGACTGATAATCCCAGGTCCCTGAGGCCAGGGGAAAGTCTTGAGCAAGGAAGACTTAACCTCAGTGTGGGAGGATCAGGTTAGGGAGCATTTAAGCAAAGTGGACATATGCAAGTCCATGGGACCTGATCAGTGCCTGGGCTTGACAGGAATAAATATTGCTGCTGCAGTTGGTGCTATTTCCATCTCCCAACTGTTAGAAACAGCAATAGCCAATTACCCTTCTTTTGTGAACTTGTGTATTTTGGAAAGAAGATGCCAAACAAATTACAGTAGATTGAGTTAAATTTTTTCTGACTTTCAGATGATATTAAAACCAAGGAAATGCTTGTGTTGATAATCTTGCACATAAATCTATAAAAACAACTACAAGATATAAGACTGCAAGACAACATTTCCTGAAACAAATGCAGAGGATAAAATGTTGATCCATTTTAAAAAATGCCATGTTACACATAGATATATACATCTCTAGACTGACACATACAGGTACATGCATGGACACACCTGCATACATGGATGTATTCCAAACTTGTATCTGTCTTATCTTTAAACAATGATTAATACTGACAACATACTCTGTTTCTACTAGCAATTAAAATTACAATTCAGGAGGATTTTCATCCAGGTATCATAAATACCAATAAGTTCAGTAAAATAGCAAAAGTATAATTTCACCTACAGTTTGAATTTTGACTGTTGACAGCCACACAGAATTTTGGAATATTACAATTTTCAGCAAGATTAATTTTTTCCCTGAACATATTATTTCTTCAAATAACAATATTGAATAGTAATTTGAAGAAGGTTAATTTATTTCCCCTGGAATTATTTACAAAGTTGAGATTATATTTTTTGAGGTTTTTCCCCTCTCCTCAATTCCATAAACTTTAATATTTCCAATGCTATTTCTTTTCTCTGCTTTAGAATAAATTACTTACATTAAATCCATCATTATTTAGCAGAGACAATCTAGTTACTCAATAAGAAAAAAATAATTATGAAATTTTCAGTTTTTAATAACGGAATTTCAGTGTTCATTAAGCTTATTAGTAAACTATTATGAACACTGCACTTTCAAAATTTTTTTACCACTCATTTACTTTTTTACTAGAGAATCATACATTACAACACTCATTATTCCTCAAGAAAACAACATTGCATTTGCATCTATCAGATTATCACAGTGTTATGTTGCTTAGATACTGTAAATTTCAATTTTAACACATTTTATAGTGCCATTTTACTTGCAAATAGCAAGCACTGCTTCACAGAATACATACTTAAAAAACATTTGTTATAGTCTGCACTTTACAATGTATTATGGAGAAGAAACAATGTAGTTTCTTGAGACACGGTTTTATATGTTCAGTAATACTAAAGCTTTATCAAAATAATCAGCACGTACCTGCTCCCAGGCAAAGACATGTTGATTGAAGTAGAACTGAATTTGTTCATTGGCAATATTGATACAGAGTTGTTCAAAAGAATTTTTTTTGAAATTCTCGAAGCCAAAGATGTCAAGAATTCCAATGTTCAAGCCATCATCATTTTCACTGCAAAGATGAAATATACTTTCCATCGTTGTATCTTTATTTTACATTAACTACCTTCATTACTATTTCACAAAAGGAAATCATGGGCCAAGTCTGTACCCGGGTTACGTAGGATAAGTTTCCCTGAACCAAAGATCTCTTAAAATGACAATAATTGTTTGTTTCAAATACAACGAATGCAGATCAATTCAAAGCTTACCGCATATGCAGAACAGATACACGGAATCACATAACCACTTATCAAGTCAATTGACAAGTGAATAGGGGATCTACAATTTTATTTTTACACTAATATTTGCTAGTAATTATTCTAAAAAGCTGACTACAGAACAGAAAGAACATGCAGTTCTTTTTGTTTCTCTTGTAATAACACAGGTTTTACTCACCAGCATACTGAAATTAAAGACTGTTGTCATGAAGTATTATTTCTTCATATTATTTACTCACAACAATTAAAATTGTTTAGTTTAACATTAAAATAAAAAGAATGAATAGTTAGACATTTTATGCATCTAAATAACTACTTTATGCACTGGGATGTGGTATGAATTTAAATTACCAATTAAATTCCAGAGAAGCACTGGAAAAACTTTGGTTTGAAATTTTAAGTAGGACACACTGAAGATATGTGACAACTTCTGCAACTGGAAAACAGCTCAAATATTTATTGGCTGAATCAAAAAATTAAGAGGATATAATTTTATAACAAACTGAGGCTGACATTAGTGTCTTTCCTAGGCAAGTAAAATATAAATCACATTCTTTCTATAAAACCTCTTTGAGGGGCTATCTGTAACCATTTTTTTATAAAGATCTAGGAAATCAGAAATTAAGAATCAGCTTCAAGACACTCATGAATAGCACTTAAACCTCTTTGTGAAGTCCATCTCAAAAAAGGAAGCATTTCATTGTGGAGGGATCTAAATTTGGTGAGTATTTAATCTGTCTCAAAATTACATTTTTGATGCATAGACTGCTAAAATTTATCTGCCCCATTCCTTTTTCAGAGATAATTACATAAAAATAGCAAATGCAAATTATTTTACTACCACAAAATCAAGCAAAGGTTGTTTGGGTTTTTTTTTACAGTGAACATTTCCGGTTGAGTTTTCTCCCTCCTCATCAGCATAATAAGTAAGAATTCCATTTGAAAAGGGCTCTGTAACAGACAAGTGAGAGAGGCACACAGGCTGGAAGTGCTGCCTCATCTATCATGGATTTTATCCTATCACTTACTGATTAAACTTCTCTTTATTGTTGCTCTGCTGTAACCAAACACTCTAAAGTTTAGACAAATTCTAGGATTGAAACCTTGGCTCTCCTCTGATATTTAAAAAGAAAAAAAATCCAGGAAATCCAGATTTGCAAACCAAAGCTATTTGTTACTGATATGGTGTTGAAAATGTCACCTTGTAAGTGTAAAGTGGACAATACCTTCAATAATGTGTTTGAAAATTATTCCCACACATATATGAAGCCATGCTCATAACAACAGTGACAAGAGGAACAGAATCAGTGTAAATAAGAGCAGAATTTGACCTATGTAATCAACATGATGAATATCAAAAGTTTACTCTGAAAAAATACAAAATAAAAAGTAGCTAGTATGTAATTTAGAAAGGGTTAAATGAGTAAAGTTCAACAGGAAAACAGAAGATGCTTTTGCCAACCATATCTACTGTACTTTCACTATATACTATCAACAGGACACAGCATTTTTGACAAGGTGGTGTCATAGACAGAGAGGCATCAGAGAAAAAGAACTTAAGCACACTAAATGTTGTAGTGTAGACAATATCATTCCCACAGAAAAAGTCTCTCTTTATTCTGCAAAATCTTTTTTACCTTAAGTGTTTGTCAGGCTTGAGCAAAGTGTTGATGCGATTGACAATCCAGCTGAAGAGGCGCCCATACAGCGCTTTGGCCATGGCATCTCTGACATCAGTGGCTTTTTCCACAGTGTTGGGACGAATAATTGTTTCTCCTCGAGTCACTACACAGTGAGAGGTGAGGGCCTCTTGCAGTTCATCTGCTTGAATGCACAGCAAGGATGCACCTAGGAAGGAAGGCCACAGGAATAGCTCAGAGACAGATTTTGGAAGCTACAACAGGCAGTTTTGCCATCAAAGCTGCAAGTTCAACATTTTGTGAATAAGGGCCAAATCAAAGCCTTGAACTATGAGGAATTTCACACCAAACAAAAGTGTCGTTATCTAACGTAGGCACCAACCTTCCTAGCTTCCACTGCAGTCAATGAGTAAGCGATTCAAAGTGGAGGATTTAGGTTCTAAATTTCTTTATCAAGGAGGCTGTTTCTCCAAACAGTCTACAGAGAAATGCTAGGGAATCTTGGTGACTATGTAAGAAGTAACCAAGTTGTGATGTGTGAATACCCTTCTCAGTTATGACCCACTTATACAAGCCACTGCTGTTCTCCTTTTTCTCCAAAAAGGGGTGCTTCTTTCCCAGTTCCACAATATTTCTCTATGGCAAGAAAACGTAAGAAGGTAGTGTGAAGACTTCATTATCTCCCCAGGTGTAATTACTGAGAAATTGTAGCAAATATCTTGAGAATCTTTGCCCCTTTGCCTCTTCCACCTCACAGCAGCTTAAGGATGTAAGGCATCCCTTCTAAAGAATTAGTGAGCTGTATTTCAACAGGCACATGTGGAGAACAAGTAATGAGCAGCTGAGAAAGAAACTGGGAAAAAACTATTCAATGTGTTAATGAGGTTCTCCATCAAATGTTCAAATAACCTTGGAAAAATTCCAAAGATTTTTTCAGGCATCTGCAGTATTAGTCATGTTTCCTGTATGCCAGTGAACTGGTTAGTCAAATAAGATGCATAACATGGAATTTTTTTTCTTTTTTGTATTTTCATTCAGATGGGTTTAGAATTAATCTACCTTCAGCTTTTAATTATTCTTGCAAAATTTCCATGTGAATACAGCTTCATTGATACCTCTCTTGCAATAAAATAAATTTTCTATGAAAACACTGAAGAAAAACAATGTTAAATCAAGAAAAAACCACTCACAATTCTCAAGGGCTACTGGATTGGAAATGTTGCTCTTGTCAATCATATGTTCAGATACTACTGCAGAAAATTCAATGTTGCCCACATTTAAAATGGCAGCCAGGACACTGTACACACTTCCAAGTTCCTGAAAAGTACATTAAAAAATGCAATACTTAATAGCCAGGTAATTTGCCTCCGTGGTTTCTGCAATGGGCATGTGCGCATGTGTTGTTTCCTGCGGTCTGTCACATGCCCACTACTTTTAGGAATGTTGTTCTCAGCAATTATTCCTATTCTGTACTCAGCAAAGTCTTTCAAGAGCAGCACAGTCAAAGTGGGCAAGACAAACCTTAGCCTCATCTCTCTTCCATACTTGTTGACAGGACAGGAGTGACACGAAGAAGGGAAAAGCAAAAACAGTGGTGTGCATTCTTACACAGAAAGAATTCAGGGGTTATTTCTATCTACCTTCACTGTGTCTGCAGGTGCAACCATGTCTAAAAATTTAATACCTAGATCAACAAAAATATAAAAAAATCTGCATCTATGTACCTTGCATCATGGAAACAAAGGTACTCCATATAATAGGTCTATATCATCTCCCACCAATGTCATCATTGGTCATCAGAAGAAGTTTCACTGGGAGAAGACTGGGAGACCTCACATTTCTGATTTGGCAAAACACTTTATCCTTCAAAATATCAGTTAGGAACTCACCAAAGCATCTTAATCTGGATTTTACTTTAAAAAAATTTTAGATTTCAAATGATTTAGGAGGTTCTGCCATGGTTTAGTTAATAAGGTAGTGTTAGGTCATAGATTGGACTTGAGGTTGGACTCTCAAAGGTCTTTTCCAACCTAGTTGATTCTGTGATTCTGTGAAGAGGGATTCTGTCTTGAAAAAGGCTGTTATTACTCTGGACAGTGAAGTCATATGTACAGTAAATTATTTTAAGTACCTATACATGAGAAAATAATATTTGGAATTAGTAAAATAATGCTTTCATTGCAGGTTTGACTTAGATTTTAACTGCAAATTTTCATCTGAACTGTGAATGTTTATCATTATACCTGATGATCTGAGTATTTTTTACCCAGAAAATACTAGGTATACCTGTAAAGCAGACTAGCAATCTGTGACATTGTATATTTTGAGGCATACAGTACTAGTGTGTTTTGTAAGTATGACATTAAAAACTTCTGTAGTAGTTCTGTAAGAAGCAGTTTTGCAAATCTGATTGGTATTTTAAACGATGAGCTTTTTATAATTGCACGGCATTTTATCCATATTATTCAATAGTTTGCTGGGACCATGTCAGGCATCATTTACTCAGACAAAATCTCTAATTGCTCTAGAATTCTTGAGCTTGTTTTCAACACTTTCAGAAGTTAATCTAGCAGTTAATAAATAGTGATTCCAGTGACAGCAAGACAAAGTGGATAAGCTCACTCTAAAAAATTATGCTGAGGATAATTGGCACACAGTTTACTTAGGATTAAGCAATCATTTTCATTTTAAGCTTAAGGACACAGTTGAAATGCAAAGAAATGGATAGCTTAACTTCTGCCATCATGCCGTACAATATGTATAGCTGCTGACATTTTTCTGCCCTTTTCCAGTGTGTTTGAAATCTGGCTTGATCTGTCTTACATAGCATAATTATTGTTGCCCTCAGGCAGTCCTTTCTTATTAATTTTGCCATTCAGCCTGGAATAAAACAGTGCAATTTTTAGACAGGGAGTACTGACAGTAGTTACTTTTGAAACCTGTCAGTCAGTTAAAAGCAGATTTCAAAGAAATTAAGCTTTGTTTAGGTCTCAATTTTAACTGGAGTGGAGGTTTTTTCTGTCTATGGCTTTCTGCTAATAAAACATTGAACATTCTTATGTAGAAGTTCTTCTGTGCACTGGGATGAATGTCAAAGCTTAAGGCTGCATTACTAAAAAGTGAACTTAGGAAAGGAATTCAATGTCCTGTGGGATATTTTTCTCACTGAAAAAAATTCTCTTTGCACACATGTATCTGGTATCAGGACCTCAGTGGGGAAGAAGACAGTTCTTCCCTCTTGCAAGCACAGCCTCAGACAGGTTAATTCACCCCGAGGAGGGTGTAAGACAGGCTAACATGCCTGGGGCTCCCAAGCAGCCACAAGCAGATTGCCTATGGCACTCAGCCTGCTCCTGGAACTGTGGGGCTCTACAGGTAGGTAATTCTTCACAGATTCAGCTCACGGTGGTTTGCTGAGTTAATCAAGTGAAGATCCATGCTGGAACTGCACAATGCAGCCAGTGACCTAGTTCTAGCTGCATCTTCAATATGTATGGAAGGCCTCTTTTGGATGTCAGGGTTATTGTTTCCACCCATCCAAGTGAATAAAAGAACTGGAAACAAAAACAGACTTGCTGCTTTTCATGCCTTAAACTAGGACTTATCAAGGTCTCTGGTGCTGTGACAAAACTGCTATCAGTGCTGAACCATAAATGTCCTTTCATGCTGCTTCTGGAAAGGTGAAAGCACAAGTGAAAGGATGTGATAGTACAGGTGTGATATTACTAAATGCAGTTGTGAATAACATGTAGAGGAGAAAGAAACTGTGAATGCCACTGCTACTACAACTTAATGCAAAATGACTATGGAGGAACAAAATAGGTGAATAAATCTGTTCTGCTAGCTATTTCAAATATTTACATTGAGGGAAGTCAGAAAGAGTCAACTCAAGTAGGCCATTTTCTGTGAAAGCTCCTTACCACATACAGTTTTGTCAGAGAAATTAAAACATACACTTATTCTGCAGCACTGGTGCCGTATTTCACAGACACTGCATGGATCATACCTCTACTATATATATTGTTTATAAATAAAGTCAGAAATAAATGACACCTGTGATGCACCATTTCTCCTAACGTACAACTAGGGCACAGGATGGGATTTCTTTCCTTTATAAATCCAGAGCCCTTTTATTTATTTTAATTCTACCTGAGACAGTCTGAGGAGAGGGGTTTAATGGCCAGCTGAGCCATGATATGAGATCATAAAGAAAGAATGGGTTCAGTTAATGTTTAGTGATGAGATTCATCTCCAAAGGGATTTAAGAACTTAATTCAACGT
Organism: Origma solitaria; assembly: GCA_013397895.1. NCBI lineage: Eukaryota > Metazoa > Chordata > Aves > Passeriformes > Acanthizidae > Origma > Origma solitaria. The sequence goes on from VZRL01007150.1 coordinate 443,861, forward strand.
CATCCCTGGAGTTGTGAAAGTGTATTGAGTTCATCAATACTCAGATCAACTCAATGAATTTTTAGAGTTCTCACCATGGACTTCCTCTTAAAACTGAGATGAGGCTCATATTCACAGCTCTGGAATTATTGGCCAATAAAGACTTACAACATCATTTTCTATGCATTAAATTTGTTAAAATCTTCCCCTCCCCTCCCAATTACTCAGCTGTGCTGTGTTCACTGATTTCAAAGTCTTGTTGACTAATACCATTTTATTGGTTTATCAATTCCTTCAGACCTTAAAAATTTAAATGTTACAACATAACAGTAAATTGACCTGGCAAGATCTTAAAACATAAACACAATACTGCTAAAGGAAGAAAATAACAAGAGAGATTTGAATGCTTTATATAAGTTTTTCCTGATTAAGGTAGCTGGTAAAGTTCACAAAAGAAAAGGGTTATCAGCACTCACCTCCAGTGTAAAACCTATGACTTTGAAGCACTGTTCTATTAATTCAAACTGAGACTTATAAAAGCTATTGTTCATGAAATCTTGCACTATTCTGAAATGATCATTTTGCAGATATCTGAAAGAGTTGATGGATACAGAGTTAGAATGTAAATGAGGTTGAGAATTCAACACTGCATTTCGTAGTAATCAATTTATATAAAAATAAACTGCATTACCTGGGAGGTCTATATTCTGGCAGTTTATAATGTGCCAGTTTTTTCTTTTCTGCGAGACCAGCATAAATATAATAAAAAATATGGAAATTTTTCTCTCCTCTGGAACAACAGAAACAACAAAACAGTTTAGTAATATAACCATGCTGCATTTACTGATGACACACACACTATTAATAAATGTTATTTTTATAACAGCAAGACTCACACAAACTGACAGAGGATTCTGAAAGAAGCTTTATTAGAGAACTTCCTGTGAACACCCTTTTCGTGTTGTTGTGTGTTTGTCCTGACACTGCCAGGGTGGCTGCCCAGCGCTAAAGCAGCTCAGTGCTGCTCTGCCCTTGATGCAATTGGTAGATGCTCTGTGAGATCTTGTACATTGCTCACCCACCCGCACTGAATTGGCTGCTTAACTCCCGTTCTCTTAAAAAATCTTCTGACAGTGGGAGAGGTTCACTGAATCCAGTGTGTCTGCTGTGTCCTTTAGCCCTGAATCAAGAAGCAGACACTCAGCAAAAGGGCCTTATGACTTGGCATGCTTTGCCTAGAAGCTGGATGCCCAAACCTAGGACAGAGGTTTATTACACATTCAAAGTCCCTGTGTCCTTATGAGAAAGAACTGGATCCTTAGGTGAAAATGTGCAACCACGACTGAACCCTGAGATGCCCAAGTCAGTCACTGCTGAATGGCAAAAAGGAATTTTGTTCAAACCCCTGCTTTCTGCAGGAGCTGAAGGGTATGTCTCAGGAGCACCATTAGATCACAGAACCATAGAATGGCTTGGGTTGGAAGGGATCTTAAGGATCACCTCATTCCAACCCCCCTGTCATGGGCAGGGACACCTTTCACTAGACCAGGTTTCTCACAGACCCATCAAGCCTGGTTTGAACACTTCAGGGATGGGGCATCCACAACTTCTCTGGGCAACCTGTTCCAGTTTCTCACCACCCTCCCACTAAAGAATTTCTTTCTAATATCTAATCTAAACCCCTCAAGGTAAAGCCATTCCCCTTGTCCTGTCACTACACATTCTTGCAAAAAGTCTCTCTCCATCTTTCTTGTAGGCTCCTTTCAGATGGAAGGCCACAATTACATCACACCAAAGCCTTCTCTTCTCCAGGCTGAACAATCCCAACTCTCTCAGCCTTTCCTACAGGAGAGGTGCTCCATCCCTCTAATGAACTTGCTGGTCCTCTTCTGGACTTGCTCCAACAGGTCCATGTCCTCCCTGCTGGGGACCCCAGAGCTGATGCAGCAGTGCAGGTGGGGTCTCACCAGAGTGGGGTAAAGGGGCAGAGTCCCTCCCTGGCCCTGCTGCCCACGCTGCTTTTGGTGCAGCCCAGGACACATTTGGCTTTCTGGGCTGGGAGTGCACATGGCTGGGTCATGTCCAGCCTCTCACCCACCAGCACTAACAAGCCCTTCTGGGCAGGGATATTTGAGCCATAACCGTCTATAAACAAATCCTACTAGATGCTCCAAAATGGAAAATGAGCAAAGAAAGAAATAAGCTACAATACTGGAGGAAATTTAGAGGAAGTAAATACAAAGACATGTATAACTGAACTACTAGAAAGTTTTTAATTCTTTGCACATTCTGATTTTATATATCACATGTGCATTTTTGTAAGATTTGTTCAAATAACCCAGGAGGCAATGAAAAAAAAATCAGGAGTCGTTTTCAGCTAGCTTACAGATTTATAAGCTATTCATACACAATTTTAAAGAAAAAACATCCAGGTATCTTATTCATCTCTGTGTTTTGAACCAAGATGATTTCCTGGTTCATAGGCCTACTCTGTAACCCCCAGATTAGGTCAAATGCAATTTTCGTACTTACACTGCCTGGTGGACAACTCTAGATTTTTCAAGGAGGTACTCTGAAATCTGAGCTCCTACTACAGTGCCACCACAAGTGAATTTCATTTCCAAATATTTTCCAAATCTGCTTGAGTTATCATTGATGATAGTGCCTGCATTCCCAAATGCTTCTACAAGGTTGTTCACCTGGAGAATCTTCTCCTGCAGAGTCCTGTTATTAGCCTGGATATGAAAAAGATATTGCTTCAAATTACCAGTTATTATTTAAATACATACATTTTTAGGTGTTTCTTTAATCATCTCATTGGTATTGTGAAGTGTGACATAATCAGGGCAGCCATTCCCATGGGAATTATGTGTAGAAAAAGGCATATATATATATATATATATATATATATATATAAGGAATATAAGAATATATATATATATATATATATATATATAAAAGAAATCTGTCAGAATACAGCAATCTTCAATCTTCAGAACTAAGGCTGTCTGGAAGAGATAACACACACAATGATAACAACACCACCAATGAATTTCTGTGGTTTCTGTGGTTCTGTGGCTCTGAGATGGCCAATCTGCTTTTAGGATCCTTGTTATCATCTGGTTACTGCCTCACTGCACCCTACCAATCCATCAGTTGGCTTGCATCTCACCTGGGGCATGCAAAAAATGGCGTTTTATTTGCACAGTTATGGTGGCCACTTCCCAGAATGACTGTGTCCCACTGACAGCAATCTAATTGTGGAAGGATGAGAAGGTAGAAAAGAATTTTATTTAGTACTGCTTGGGTAACTCAAAGGCACTCAGTTCAACAGGGTAAGTCACAGCCCTCACTGCAGTGGGTACTTTTCCTTGTGGAAACCCCAACATGTTTTCAAGTGGTCCTGATTCAGGAGGGAGGAAGGAGTAGACAGATCAGCATCACATTCCAAAGTTCTTTGGAAAACATGTCCCAGTCTCAGCCCACAAGCGATGCCCTGTCCATAGGTTCAGCCCTTTAGGCCCAGGGGAGCAAAGCCTTACAGAGACATCCCCTGTGCCACTCACCTTGCCCAGGACAGTGAGCTGCTGCACCAGCAGGTGGGCACTCTGCGTCTTGCCAGCGCCACTTTCTCCAGAAATAACGATACACTGCAGAGAACAGAGTGAGACTCTGAGCTCATCACATATCCCTCAGCCTGGCAGAGGATGCAATTAGGACACGTCATCTATACCTGGTCGGAGTTGTATGTCACCATGGACTGATAGCCTATGTCAGCAACAGCAAAAATGTGAGGAGGGTTGGCAGTCCGTTTGGCTCCAATATACAGTTTGGAATGCTAAGTGTAAGAAAAATAAAAACATTACCACTGTCCTTTAAAAACTTTTTTAAATTAACATTTAATTTTATTTTTAGATTAGTGTACAGCATGCTGAGGTTTCCAGCAGTGATGTTTTCTGAGGGAGCTGTTACTGCATTCACTATACCATGAATCCGTATGTACTTACTACTATAAGAACTGCTAAAAAAAATGAAGTGCAATTTTCTATAATTTTAGCCCTGATTACACTATGAAACTCAATTTATTAGGAGAAAATTTACTGTTGTCAGACATCATAGTTCCAAATTACCATTTAAATTTATTTGTGCTTCCCTTCCTATTAGTATCTGTGCATGATATTGATGTTAAAACTTAAGAACTTTTCTGTACCTGTAGTATCTGAAAATTAATAACCCCAAATAATTGTATGATCAGAGTTTAATATCTTTCCCCTTTTGTATAATGGAGAGACAAATTCCCTTTAGTATAATGAGGGGACAAATTCACAGAAGTTAATATTTTACAGGGTTTCTCTGTGCACAATCTACACTATAGACATAAAGACACCAGAAATTAAGTTTTTTTTAGTTTCTCATTTCTGTGCTGAAATTCCAAAAAATGGTCTTACTATATACTTAACACAAATATTTATATTTTAGTGGAAATTGGTGCTAGTTTAAAATAACCAAACCTAAATTTTCACACCTGTGAAGAATAAATATCTATGTTCCGAAACGGGTTGACGGCGATGAGAATGTCCCCAACATATGTGTAGATCTGATCCTTAGCATAACCCTTCTGCAACTGTTCCGTTACTGTATTCTGATGGAGAAGGAACAGGAACAATGAATCATATGGGAGGGAAAAGAATATTAGGAAAATATATAAAATATTTATATAGTTTCAATGAGTGACGATAGGGAGAGAAGGTATTTATAGTCAGGAATACAACTGATCATGATCAAAAGTAAGTAATATTTTCAAACACACTGGAATTTCTAATTCTTTTGTGTCCAAACTCACTTTGAACATTATATACTTACAGATCCCAAGCGGCTGTGGAAAAAGGAGTTAGTAAGTACTGCTTTCATTCAGCTAATCAGAGGTTTCCATGAGACAGTCCTGTCTACATTTCTAACACTTCAGTTTCATGTAACTTATCGAGCGAGAGCCATATGACTGAGCCCATAACTGCCATTACAGCTGCTCTAACATTACTTTCAGTTATGATACTACACAGATGTTCAACTCTTGGTTCCTATTAATGTAAACAATGAGGCATCTTTCCGTATTAACAACCAGTCTCTGCTGCGATTGTTTTTTGCTGTTGCAGAGCCAGTTCTCCCTGAACCAAGAAAAAAGAAGGGCCCATTAGTGGCATTCAAATTTCTTCACATAATTTCCCTCAGCTTCTTCTGCATACACAGCTGAGTATGTAAAGTGCCTGGTTAGGTTTCCAGTCAAAACAGGCCACAGAGCTGAATGAAGAAATTCAAACCAGCCTTGAGACTAATCTGAGGTACACGTGAAAATATTTAGGCCCCACACCCATTGGAACAGAACTGGCAGCAGAGGACTACAGAAGGAATTGCTTTCCTTCCTCATCCATCTGTTCACAGTGTTGTACACCGTGTCCTGGTTAATACACTTAAGAGCTGAGTTTTCTACAGCTGTAGAGGTTTTATTTCCTTCATGAGGAAAACATAAGGAGAAAATCTTGGTTTTCCATTGCCGTGATAAACTTTTTGGTTTTGAATGCTCTCTTTCCTTTTGGCCATAATCAGATTCATGTTACAGAATTATTTTAGGGGAACTTCTGCCCTTTTTGAAATTACTTCTTCGGCCAATAGAAGGTGTCTTTTCTTGCTCTGATGATGGGCCTATCTAAACTAGCAAAAAAATTTGAGTGGAAGAAAAAATACAATTCTGAGAAGCGGCCATTCATATGTGAAAGAGGTTTAAATTGGATTGGATTTAGTAACATCACATAGTCAAAGGATTTAAACAGAAGCTTCCTGAGGACTTCCATGAGAATGCTCCACATCTGAGGAGATGGGATATATTTCAGCTTGTCCGGCTTTTTGTGCAATAAAACCTCTTTAGCTTGGATCGTTTGTATGTATCATGGTAAAAGATTTTTTTAAAAAAGAAATTCTTACTCTTCCCAATACTAACAAAATGCTTAAACCTGAACTTTGTGCAGTAGATGAAGCATGGATTAGCTCAATTCCAATTAATTAAACATCAAGCTACCATAACTAAGCTCTCGGGAGATAGAAGATGTTCTGTGAGAGGTCAGCATTATATAGCTCACCTGGTCAAGTGCCACGATGAGTATTCTGGACTCACAAAGGTACAATATAGCAGACGATTTTCATAGATAAGAGAATGTGAATGATAATCTATGCTCAACCCAGCAGATGAAGAAGGACAGTTTGTTTACAACCACTGATGGCCTCCAAGACCTGCAGATAATGTGCTGCAGACTGATTCTTCTTTCTGGTTTTGAAGTTTAAAGCATAAACACAGCAGACTTCCTCCATCCCTTATGCCATGTTCCCCTGCTCCTAGTGGACTCATTTTTGAACTTTGACAAACCAGTGATATTTGTATCAGTAATTTTATTAAAAATTCACCAGCAGGCATTGACAGGTCAGAGCCTCAGACAACATAAATGACCCTCATGAATCTCCACACCAAAATAAGCAGCGAGAGTCCCGTCTGGGAGAGTACGGTAAGCTAGTTTAAGACAACTCTCAGTGTTCAAGCAACAGGGAAGGAAGGTTTTGGACCTAGACTAATTTCAGGTTAACACACCATTGCAAATTGGATACTTAGGTGTAATAAAATCCAGTTATATAAAATCTGTTAAACCAATGGTGTTAAAATAATGTTTGGTCTACAGCTGTAACTGCAGAGATTGTTTTAGCTTCGCGTTGGAACACAGTAAATCTTATCTAAAATATTCGGCATAAAGTGGTGAAATGTCATTGTACACTTACGCAATTGAAGTGTGACAATACAGTTGAATTTGAAAATCAACAGCACACCATCGTGATTTAATATGTGATTACTCCTCTTCAGGAAAACATGAAAAAAGAGGTTTTTACCTCATCCAGTACTTCCAAGGTTGCTAAATCATCTACCTCTTCTTGGTTTGAAACTGGTGACTTACTGTAGTTTCCTTTCTTTGTATGAATGCGTTCAAATCTAGAAAAGAAAGAGATACAATCTCCTTGTGTAAGGAAACACAGAGCAGATCTTGCATCTGTAACCATCGTGAAGGCCAAAACATTCCAGCTTCCATTGTTCTGAATTTAAACACACAAATGTTGGAATAGCAAGACAGGAGACAACTTCTTGGTACAGCACATCTGTACCAAGATTGTATTTGACAATTCAAAAGCTATGATTTGATCCTACAACTTCTACTATGAAGAACTTTTTCACTCTATAGATCCCTGCTTAGATCACACCCCTACATGAGCTGCCAGACTGGAGCTTGGCAATATAAGAAAAAGAAGGAACATATTTATAAAGCATGTAACAGTGAAACTCTAGCACCAACATGCAAAAAGATCGTGATAAAAATTATGGCTAGGACAAATCCAGGGGTGTATGACGAAATAGTATGGCAAAGATGATGCAGACAAAGCACTCAGGATGGAAACATTTCTACTTAGTAATGACAGTGCTCTAAAGTCTGGCTGAGATGACCACACTGTAGAGCAAAGTGCTACAGAACCACTGGGGTAAGTGAAATACACCTTGACCAAATTTACTTTGACTCACTAGGAAAAAAGTCATACAAGAGAAGGAAACAAAATGTCAAATATTTTTCTTATCAGGGTTAAACTTCAAGTGTAACTTTAAATTTGTCTTAAGGTTAGATTTCTCCTTCAATCAAACAAAAAACCCAACTTTATGCAGTCCCATTTTAATTAGCAAGAAAATTCCCAGTCTTGCATCATTCTTTATCCAAGAGTAAAGGCATTGCTAAATGGAGCAAAAGCAGCAGAGAATGCAGGGTTTACAATTCATATTAGTTATACTTGCTTTATGAGATGAGGGAAAATGAGGGAAACTGGATAAGTAACAGCAGAGTTCACAAAGTAAGTCAAGCTCAGATGTGTAATAAGGCACAAGAACAGAGTACCTATCAAGTGAATCTGATCTCCTGATATGACCTCACTCCCCTTGATGCCACTGGTAGGAAGGCACCTCTCAAACACAAGGAACATCCACCTCGGCAAACTGAGACAGCAGGGAAGCTGTTGTGTGAAGCACTCACTCTTTACCTCGATACCAGACAAGACCAGGGAAATTTTTCATTTAATTTTGATATTTGGATATATGGCATGGGTAAAAGCAGACAGGTGCTTTCTACACAGGCAAGAATTTTGATACAGAGTGAGCAGATGACAGGAGGAAGAGTGTAGTCCCACTAAGATGGAAAGTTAGAGTGAACATGACACTGGTGGGGAAAGCTAAGAGACTTCTGAGCACCCACAGATTTACTGCATTGTTTAATGGGCTGTACCTGTTCCATGTACGTCACCTAGTTCATGAGTGCTACTTCAGGTCACGCTGGCTGTGCACTGAGGAGGGATGTAGGTGCAGAAAGTCAGGCAGGACCAACTTGGTGCAATTACTAACTGCGAGGACTGAAAAGGGTCTGGAAGAAATGGGCAAATGATGCCCTCCCAATCTGTAAGTGCAATCACAATCTGGATGATGGAAATCCAGGCAGGAGTACACTTCATCTAGCACTTCTTTCAGTTTCTCTGGTCTCTAACAATCATTCCCTGGGGATGACAGAATGGCGTGTCCCCATCCTGGCGCCAGTAATGGTGGGGTTTCTTCCTCCTTTATACAGGTGCCAGCCAGCACTGGAGTCTTTTAACTGTCCACAATGCAAAAGCAGGCATTTCACACCCATAGCTGACTAATTCTGCAACTTTAATATCAAGACACAAACATGTAAAACTTCCTTGCAAGAGCTAGCACAGTTTCACAGTTTCTGTGCCAAAACCACAGCACGATACCCAGTGAGGAGGCTAAGTGACCAGGAAGCACAATGAACCATAGGACTGACAGGATCTACATTATCCTTAGTTTGACCTGTCTTTGCCTTTCTTTTGGAATCCACTTGTACCATGAGAGCTGTCCTGACAGGACTGTTCTTGCAATAATACTGTAAGACAATTTTTGGTAGCATGTAGCCCCAGGTTGTATTAAAAAAGGATGTGGCAGTATTAAGGCTTAAAGTAACTCCTCAGCCGAGCATGATCTGCTGCTGTCTGATTTGCATTTACCAGCTAAAGGATATCACTGAATCCAAAGGCAGAGGTGTAGGCAGTATTGTACCCTCTCAATAGAAATCTATCCCCTCTATAATCCACACTCCTATTTATACCTCTTTTTAACAGTTTCATTTGAAAAATTTTAAATTTGCATAGTTGAAGCAATTTCTCCTCCGTATGAAGGTCATTTTGTGTCCGGGGATGTATCTTATATCAGTATGACTTTGAGAGAGACTTATCAAGATGTACATGAGTGAAAGATGTGAGAATTGCAGGACTATGTCAAGCTCTGCTGCTCTGTTTTTCCCATTGCCAAAGGAAGACCCAAAACAAAGCATTTGTCAAGCTTTGCTTTCCACATCTGGTGGAATTGTTACACATTCAGTGCATATTTTTTACTATGTTAAATCCTTCAATGTTACTGTCTATCAGTGAGAGAGTGATATTAGTTTCAATTACTGTTTTTCATTTAATGAAGGAAGCTAACAACTGCCTTGCAGGAAGGGAGGAGAATGCTTCATTCATGGACACTTTTCTTTTTCTATTTTTTTCTTCTAAGGAAACAAATGACCGTGTATGCCAGGGAAGTTTAATTACATAAAATCGATCCTCCTGTAATCCTCTTCAGCTGACATTATGAGAACACTAGTGCTTGTTGGACCAGATTATATTCTCCATTCTCCAGAGTACATAAGAGTGGCAGATTTGCAGAACACAATATTTTTCCACTTTGCTGTCAAAGGGCACAGACCCCTCAAGGGCACTTACGCTGCTTCACTCCAGCCACATAAAAAACCCCACATCAGTGCTGTTGACATCAGCGCTGTAGTTTCATTAAGAACATGCACATAGACATTGTGAACTGAAATAATCATGCATCTCTGTTCTGCTCAAAAATGAGTTGGAGGCATTGAATTTTACAGGCATGCCCGACAAGCAATTCAGGCAGCTAAAGGCCAGAAACATCAACGCAGTATGGACAAGAAAATGAGTCAAGGCAGCATTGTTTCTGTGCGTTCTCTTTCACATCAACACCCTCCTCCCTTGCTTATCTTTCAAGATTCAGTTAAATCAAAATGAGGCAACCGCAGCTTTTTCTTCTTCAAATTGTCAGAATGTATTTAAAGGATTTCTGATAGTTCCAAAAATACCATGAAAAGGAAAGTGTGACTCATGATGCCCTGCTGAACTCTCTGCCTAAACTGGTTGGAGAATCATCTACAGACTAAGAAGTGACAGGAAAAGGGCTGGCTTTAGTCTGGGTGTAAAGAATAAAATAAAAATAGTGGAATTTTTGTAAGGTGAAGGTGGAAACAGCTGTACACCTTCCAGCAGTTACAAACAGCAGTAAAATGATAAAGAAGCAACACATAGAATCCTGTACAGGATCTGTCCTTGCTGGTAATTTCTCTGGAGGCTGCACGAAGCAATATTAATTCACACTTAAAATCAAAATTTTGTCTTCACAGATATATCTTGTGAAATCTGTTTAAATAAAATTACAGTCTGCTATCTACGAAAAAACTGCACCTGACTTTAGAAAGTGCAAGACTCCAGTGATAAGACTCCAGCTGCATCTGCACAATGCTTTGCAGACAAACCTGTGTTCCCCTCTGTATTTAGATGATTCACAGCACTGAGACTACAGGCTGCAGTCTCAGGGAGCTGTGCCGCAGCTTATGCAATGTTGCTGAGAGCACTGTTGCCCTTCACACCTATGGGGCTTTGATTCAGAGTGGCCTGTGTCCAGCCACTCGAGCCATGTCCTTCTGTACACAATCTGTTTGACAAGGTTTGTGCTGCTTTACCATGAGCTGAAAAAAATAAGATTATTGGTCCTTCACAATAGTTGCAAGAAACAGCTGTATCCCTGACAAATTTCAGGGGGAAATATGTGTCCTTAATTGAGCAAATAGGAGATCTCTAAAAGGACTCTGGGATTAGTTCCTCATGGGTCAGGCTCACGCACTGTGGTGAGAGCTATACCGAGAAGATAAAGGAGAAGCTCCAAGCAATGCCTGCTGAGATGTCCCAGCTTCAGGAGAAATGAGTTGCAGAGCAAGTGTACTGACACAACAGTATAGTACCACTTGCAGAGCATTTCTCCTGAGGGGTTCTGAATGCAGGAGGAACATCTTCCTCCTGTTTTCTTCAGAAGGTAAACGATTCTTCATTCAGGCATTGCTGTTGCCCATCGTGTTATATAGAACATTATTCAGATATAGAGATGTATATCAGCTTATTCTATGGCCTTTGTTCCTAGAACTCCCTACTGCTTCTACAGCCTGAGAGAAGTTTGCAGCACAGCCATCCTACATGGGAGTGTCCTCAATGCAGAAGCACACACTTCTTGGTATAACAAAGCCTACAGTGAGTCCCAGGAGAGGAAAAGCTGGCCTGATGGGCTCAAAGATTGAACTGGAACCCCAAAACATCCCATTTAAGCCACTACAATCCAGATATCATCTGGAGACCTGGGCCAAGACTGCACTGGACTCTGTGTGTACTGTCTTGTTCAGTTCCTCACGCTGCTTTTGTCAAGCCAGCCTGGTGATCTCCCAGCCTCTGCTCCTGCAGAGCTGAGCTTGAAGGATTGCTGTCAGCTGCTTTCCACTGGCAGGATGAGTCAGAGAGCCTGGGACAGAGTGAACACCCAGAAAATGAGTGGCACAAGTCTGCAATCAGGAAAAGTCACGACAGGAAATGTTATGGTACTCCCTGCTTTTAATAGAGGTCAATGAATTGACAACCACCTTTGTGCATGTTGGATATGAACTTCTATGAAATTATCTCCCTGACCTTTCCAAATAGTTAAATAGAGCAACTGTTTAGTATTCTGCTGCTTCTATTACTGATTCCTGTGCTATCCCTGTTTATCAGAAGGACAAACTCTTAGGAGAATAATTCAGCTCACCCAAAACTTTGCATCACTTTGCAGTAGAATAGGTCTCTATACCATAATTACTCAGAGAGTATATAAAGATGACTCTTAATCTGGGGACCAGAGTAATTTGCTGAAATCTAGGTGCACTGAATATCCCTCATATATAGAGCTCACTCTGGAATGACTCACAATTCCCAGGAAATACACAATGTACTAATCATTGCATATTTCTGCAGAGATTATTGTAAAAGCAGTCAAGAAGAAGACAGCCAAACAACTCAAGATAAAGTTCTTACAAGCCTGACTGTCAGGTGTAGATGCGACAGTTCTGAAGGTTGTTTCAAAGACAGCTATTTCTGTTACAAAGTAAAATTCTTCACAATGCAGGGATTTTTTCCCTCTTTTGGCCTAGCAAGAAGTGTATTTTTAGAACTGTTTTGGGGTATATGCTGCAGTGCTCATCACTAATTATAAATTTTAACAGCTATACTGAAGGCCTTTGTCAAACTCAAAGCCCCTGTCCTGAAAGTGACTCTCCTCAAAAAAAAATCCACCAAAATTATTTGCACTTACTATGCAACTTCACCTGCTTCACCTCTTCTCTAACATGAATTTATCCCATATAACAAATCTCATATAGCATATTTGATATATGGCTCATGTATCATTCCCAGCAGCAGATTTTAGAGATATTTCAGTCAAGATGCTATGGGAAAATGTTAATGTACCAAGGGATATTTTCTCCAGCTATTCCCATTGTCATTTCAGCCTCAGTTCTGAGCCAGGAAAAGTTAAGTCACAAATAGATATTTTGACGATAAAAAAAAGATGATTTTAGAGAAAAGGGTACTGCATTTGTTCAAAGTAAATAAGTGGAACTTTTAATGAAGCTCATTGATAGTATTCATGGTTTTTTGAGTCTTGCATAGCACAAGATATTCTAGTGCTAGAACACTGCTCAAAGGCTTCTGAAAAACCAGTACTATCTTCTGTCACTTTTATTAAGTCTGGATCCAGGCTGTGGCACATTGCCATTTAAAATTTTATCAATGTTAATTGAGATTTCTCTGGTTAGTCAGGCTGCTGGGCTCTCTTCCTCTTGTTGTTCCTCTTGTTTCCATCTCTTGAAAGGATGCAGTGCAATCAAGAACCTAAACCTTGGTTCCTCTTCACTGGAATGAAAACACTGGGAAAGTTCTGAGAGCCCTCATGACTCAGGGACACCTCAGTGTTTGAAAATCCCTCAGGAGCAATGGGAGTGACTCCAGGGTGGGTCCACTTTGTGCTTAGATACTCCACGTCCTTCCTGAGCACACACAGCACACAGAGGTTGGATCTGAGGGTAAGGGTTTCTGCAAAAAAGCCCTGTGAATGTGACATGATGAGCTTTTCTTTTTGAAGTGTATCAACTGCACATCCAGCAAACAACAACATAAGATTACAAGCACGTCACCAGACTACCACTGCAGAAAGCAGTGAGAACCAAACTACACCTGAGCACAATGGGCTAAGAAGGTGACTTGATTTCGAGTGAAAACAGAAATAGTGCACACAGTAAGATCCAGTGGCTGGATCTCAGTTGTTAATTTCCAAGTGTTTGGTTGTTTGTTTTTTTTTAAATACAAAGCTGTTATTAATAAAGTAAAATTTGACGAGGAGAGTAAACACATACTGATAAAATAACTGGATTCCTAACTTTTTGCTTTTAAGTCAGCCTTACCAAATTGATTGACTTTATGTACCATGCCCATTGATACAACACAGAGAGCAGGATTTCTTCCCTCGGTGGAAGGAAGAGAGCTTTAATCCCTTAAACTACCTGCCTCCCTCTGTCACTCCCAGTGTCATTAAGGAGGAGAGCTATGCCTTCAAATTAGGGACTGAGAGAGTGTGAGCTGGACATCAAGAAGAAGGTTTACAAGGAAAGTTGCCAGCAACTGGTGGATGTTCGGAAATCCCACAGCAGGGCCTGAACACATCAGCATGAAAACAGTCCCAGAGCAGCACAAGCAAGAAAAGAGCAGCTCTTCCAGGGGACTTGTCACTATACAGCCTATGTCTTGACTCTGTACCACATTTACATGGTTCTTCTGTACAGACACTGCTTTTAACACCATTTGCTCTGTGCAGATTGAAGGTCAGAAGATACATATGATTAGAATTGAAAGACTTTTTAAATAGCATGGCTACTGAATTCAAAGATCTTTGTATAATCTCTTATCATTCACAGCAGAAAAAACCCACAAATGCCATTTTGCAGTCAGTCTTACAGCATATTTCACAAAATTACAGAATCACAGAATCATTTAGGGTGGAAATACTACTTGTTAATATTTTAAACTGCTAAACTGAATTATGGGCTAAGCTCAGTTTAACCATGCCATTTAAATTACACTCTTAATTAAATAAGTACATTTTTTGCACAGTTTCTGATATGAAATTATTATTTGGGAAGAGAAAATTCCATTTTCCTTTGGAAATGTTTATATAAAAGTTACACTTGATCAACTATAACAGCATAGGTAACTTCATCACGTAGTAATACATTCCCTTAAATTGTAGTTCTCATGAAAAGCCATCAGTTTATAAAAAACATCCTAAACAGGACAGAGAAAATACCAGTAGATCATCCTGTTCTTGTGCTATTTGATTGCTCTATGCACATGCAAATTGGGTCACTTTCTTTATGTTTGTATTGTACAGAAAACAAAAAAAAGGTTCATGTAGTTTGCTTTGTGCAGAATCTACATGAAAGAAAAAATGAAGAATTTTGAAAAAAAAATGAAAACAAAAATGAGTTATCTAAAATGGCTACTAAAGGTCACAATATCTAATTGACTTAGAAGCTTGATTTTTTCAAAATTATTTAGTCTTTAAAATGACTAATATCACAAGTGTGTTAATAGGATTCCAATTCATATAATTTAGTTGTTTGGACTTATTTTACCACATATCATTTTCCCGTGTTTTATAAATAAATGCTATTTAAAGTCTGGATTATGTTCCTGGTTTAGGGCTCAGCACTGACATCCAATAAGCTTATTTGAATTCGAGAATCTTTCTGGATTAAGCAAATGTCAAGTCTGCAATATATAGAGCATATAAATCCAGTCTGAAGCTTAAATTTAAGCCAAATGCATAGTTTTATACTGAGATGTCAAAAATGACAAAGCACTACTCCTCCCACATCCATTTAAAGTTGAAGAAAACTTCAATATGATAATTATTTAGAAATATATTTTTACTATTATCTTCAAAGCATGGAGTAAACAGAAAATTCTCCAGAATTAGAACTGAAGATTGTTGAATATATCATTACTAAAAATGTGTGAAAGGAAATGTGGCAGATTTTAATAAGCTTTTTCCACATAGATGATAATGCCAAAATGTCTTCTAAATTTCATGTTCCACTTAAAAAAAAGAGAAATCATCACGCTTTACCTTGAAGCAGGAGCAGTCACACCACTAGTACATCAATACTAATCTGCCACATTTCACACCTGATACATGAGCGTACTGTGTGGAGTTTATTCAATTGTAAAATTGAGCCAAGACGTTTTCAAGTACTTTAAATAAAAGCTATCAGGTGCTAAGTGATTTGTTCAGAATTGATATCACTAAATACTAGAGGACGAAAGAAAGTATCTATTCAACAGGACATAAAATTTGAAGCTTGCAAAACATAGTCTGCTACCACTATCGCATCGTTCAGACAGGAATACCCAATTCCTGCAGGAACCTGATTAGCCATTTCTCGCATACTTGCTCAAACTAAACATTATCTGACCATGCTAATTTAAGAATACACCAAACATTAATTCCACCTAACCTTAGCTTTCTAAAAGCAGAGATCTAAGACTGTATCTTGAGTCACAGGAGAAAGGGGAGGCACTTCTAAACTGTGTTTCATCCCACATGCGAGTCATTTCTTGTCTCACACCCCACATGTGAGACATCTGTCTTCCATTGTCTGTACAGGGGACTCAAAATATTTCTATTTTTTTGCCAGCTAATGTTACAAGGCTAGAATCTTTCTCTGAGTGTCATCCATTCTGAAACAGTGGAAATATCAACATTGACCCAACTGATCTACTTTTTAGCTACTTTTACCTTGCCTTTTCAGTGACTCCCATTTGTTGATGAACATCAATAAATTCCATGAGTTGCCTTTGTAGCACGTTTTCTTTTCCTTCAATTTGCTTAATAAAATCATGCTGCAAAAGAGTAGACACTGTTGGACGCTTCTCATAATCTTTAGTCAAGCACCTGTGCTGGCAAAAAAAAAGTATGATCATGGAGGGTTTGCAGTTAGGTATTGAAATGCTTGTCTGGAGTTCATTCATGCCTCCATAATAAATACATCCATCTTAATCAAAACAGCTCTGCACTGAAAACTGATTGATTTCACAGAATTGATGAGTCCAAGAAGTTAAATTAATACATTTTAAAACTAAATATTCTTTAAATTAAGAAACATCAAGTGTGTTGAAGTGCTGTTTCATGTTTTAAATAAGGAGCCTCACTTGGAAGTCAAACTGGATTTAAAAACTAACCTTTTAAGGAAGAGTATTAACTGCAACAGATTTCCACGAAAGATATTTTACACATGACATTTACACATGTTCCATATTCGGCCAGAGTGGTCTCAGTGGTTACTCACTTGTTAATGAAGTCATTGAATTCAGGCGACCACAGTTCAGGCTGCTGTAGCGTTGGAGGAGGATTCCTGCAAAGGTCAGTGTAATGATAAGTTAATAAGCTACTCACTTGACAAAAACAATGTGTGAAGGCAGGCTGAGTAATGAGTTTTAGAAGGCCACCGAAAAAAGATATTGATTTCCACTGGTAAAAGGAGCATGGGTAGATGATGCAATGCCTCATTGGTTCTCCTACTTTACATAACTAATGAGGAGAAACAGCACTGAGATGATCTACCAAGTGTAGCTAAGAATCACTGTAATTTTTTCAATCAAATCAATAAAAGGAAATTAAACTAACAACCCATTAATCACCATTCACTTGTAATGGCAAGCTCCTTTTTTCAAGCTTGAAATAATATACTTTCTTAAGAGATTTTTTAAAAGAAATTCTATTTTAAGCTTTCTCAGAAGGACTGAATTAATCAACTTGCTGAACAAAATGTCCAGAGGAACTGGTTCTTTATTAATTATTCCTCATTCATCAGAAGATAATCAGAAGTGAAGGTCTAAATACAGATCTATTGTAAATAGATACTACTGCTTTCTTTTCTATTATTAGAGCTGTTTATTATAGGTGTTAATCTAGTTGAAACGGTCTTGACAGTCTTCCATTCAGAGGTGCCATTTTCACTGAGTATGGTCATAAAGACAAAAGGAATGCCTGACCGACAGATGGAGGTGACTTGCTGTCTCTTTTCAATCAGTGGAGGTGACTTATTGTCTCTTTTCAACCAACCACAACTACTTTTATTTAAGTGCTGCTTAACATTTACTCTCTCACTCTCAGGTCTTACTTAATGCAATGAAAGGGTACTGATCTTCTATTTGCTCCAGCGCAGAAAGTTGCCCAGTTCTTGTAAGAGCATAAACCAGAAGTTTTTTGAAGTCCTCTCTGCAGTGACTGACCACAACAGTTTGTAACTGCTCTTCCCTTAGCAAGAAAGGGTTAAAAGAGCATTCATATTCTCTTTCAGTGTCAAGTCAGCCAAGACTTCCTAAACCTAAACATAATTTAAACTAATTTGGATTTCTTGGCTGAAAAGGACTCAAAGCACTTATATATACTATGTGGGCTCAGCTGTTGTGGTACTGCTCCAGATCTCAGAGTGAAATCCTCAAACAACTGTATGATTATCACTTGGAGATTGATACTATTTGAAATGGCATAAGTAGCACTTTGGGTACTTATATCTTTGGCTTCAAAGCAAAAAACACAAAAGAAATTGGTAATTGCACTGCCCAAGGACAGCAACACTGGAGCTGCCAGACGCAGCACAAACTAATGAAAAGCTGAAGCCTTAATGTATCTGAGTGGTGGAACAACCTTTGCTTCAAAGGACAGAAGGTAACTCCTGAAGACTGGTGTGGGACCTGGTCACCACAGCGGCACATTCAGACTCTGTATTTCTGTGATATGTCATTCTTTGTAACAGAATATACGGGACTCAAGTGAGTCCTGTGCTCATGGCAGCAACCCACTCAAGAGAAGAACTTGTGACTTTTTCTCAAATGTAGCAACACTCAGCTCTGAACTTCTCACATGTGGTTAAAGAGAAGCCTGCAGAATATACGGCTGGGCAAAGGATTTTTAACCTTTCTCCCAGTATAAATAATATAAAGAAAGTCCACAAACTTACACAGTCTAACTTTGAAGAAAGTAACAGTTAAGGAAAAAGTTCAGTCCAAGCCATCAATATATGAAGATATTACCTTGGTATTTTGAAGAGTGCCCTCATGGGGTGCAAATCAGCAAGGGGCGGATCTCCATCTCCCAACTCTATGGCAGTAATACCCAGTGACCATGCGTCACATCTAGCATCATAGGAGCTATCTAGCTGCTGCTCACAGGCAATCACCTGTTGGAGTAGAAGACTGGGATGGTCAAATGTCCAAATTTAAGAGCACACCCACAGCTGGAGGAATCTCTTACAGAATATTCAGTGAAAAAAACAGACATGCACACATTTAGAAAGCTAAAGCATCCACCCAATTACCGACCTCCCCCCGCCGCCACCCCGCCAATATTTAAACTAGAGAAGGCAGGTGTCCATGAACACCACCTGCTATGGCCAGCTGTTCTCTCATATGACAAAAGGCTGCAAATCCATGGCTTTTTCAGCTGACAGTGATAAACTGCATCCCATGACTGAGAAAGGAAAATCAGCAACCCTACAACCCTTTATATGGATTATTCCTGCTAAGCAAATTTTGTAACTATACTGCTCTCTGTGAAGTGAACCAATCAAGAAAGCAGAAGATGAATTCACTATCTCTTACTAGGTCCTTGTTCAACCAAATCAGCCAATTTCCAGATCAAGTGGATGTGGACAAAGTTCATTAGATCACAAAAGTATTTAATTTCATATACATTTCAGCTCATCCATAATGCTGGATGAATCCAGAACTTTTCATCCCATTAGCTGCAGATCTAAACCAACATGTATGCCATTAGTTATATGGCTAGACCTATGTGTATGAACAGAATGTGTTGATAAAAATAAATGTGTATAAACAGAGTAGTTTCATGTGCCATAAACAGATGTACTTGCTTGTGTTTCTGTGCACACAAATACTCTAAGTAGATAAGCTTATTTATAAGAAAGTATTTTTCTGCCTCAGCTTAAAATGCATGCTTCAATTTCAGTCTGAGAAACCCTCCACAGAATCATAGGGCATCTTCTTCATTCATAATAACCTTTTCCATTTCTTGCTGCAGCAAATATGGATACATAGTGTTAAAAACTTTCCAGGTGTAGAAGTAAAAAAATAGAAGTTATAATGCATCACAGTACCAACCTGGGCTACTTCCATGCATGGGGAGATGTGATATCCATAGTTTCAGAGCTTGAAAGGCTGGAAAGTATCAATAGTAGTACTCTATATTCTTTAACAGCTCAATAAGCATTTCAATGTCTTGGTTCCTGCCTCTAATCTTGTAAATTCAAAAATAAACCCCATTTTAACTTAATCCTTGCAAATATATAAGAAAAAGAGGTCTAAAACACTTTTTAAAAGGACATTGTTGTTTCATTTGGTGAAAGGACCAGGAAAAGAGCAGAAATGCAGAATAGAGCAGCTCAAATACCAGTGACAAAATGTTTAGAAACCTGACCTCTGGAGCCATCCAGAACGGGGTGCCCACGGAGGTGTTCCGGCGGAGACGAGTGCTGGTCAGCTGAGCAGACACACCTGGAAGAACGAGGGGAAGCTATAATCAGAGCAGGGGCTATTTCCATCCAAGACAGCCCTTCTGAAGGGTGACGTCCTTGTCTCGTCGTGCTGTGACCTCCTCCGCAGGTGAATCTCAAATCTCCAGCTCTCTGGAAAGAGAGGCCCAGTCCCCAAAGGTACTCAGCTCTTCAGCAGAGGTTCTCTGCATCCCTTGTTTCCAGTGGCGTCGGCAGGACCCGGCCTTAGTCCCAAATGAACATTTGACTAGCAATCTGACTCCATATATTTTGAATGGTTAATTACAGTTTTTCTATATCCTGTTCTAGGAGAGCAGTAAAACACTTTAGGGAGAATGGAAAAGTACTGTACCTTCCACAGCTTCTAATGCTTAGTACTGACACTAAACCTCTGTATCATTTTTTATATATATATATACATATATATGTATGCATATATATAGAGTTCATGTTAACACTATAAAAGATACCTATTCTCATCTCTCAACTGCCTTGCCACAAAAAAGAAACAACAGAACAGTGAAACCTCAAAAATTCTTACAAAAGCAGAAGTCTCTCCATGCTCAAAGCACATTCTCAAAGCAACAAGCCTGTAAATCAGCTTTGCAATATGAGCTGTAGTTTACGGATTTAACTATTTCAGGCCAAAAGCTGGAAAGTGAACTCTGAAGTTTAAAGATTCCTTGCAGTTCTGAATTAAAGGACGCTGAAATATTTGAAATTCAAGTGTGACTATAGCACAATTCTGAGCAGTCTGCCACCAATTTCCTTCCTTACAAAACAAGGGTGTTTTGGTTGGAAATATCTCCAGTGGATGCAAAGGGGACAGTACAACACAGGGAGGAAAACAGCCCCTCAGCCAGCATGCCCTAAACTATTATGGATTTGTGAGTCACAAATAACTATGAAGTCCATACATGGAGAGAAACAGCCCCTCAGCTAGCAAGTCCTAAACCATTATGGATTTGAGTAATAGCCAATATGAGGTCCACCAGAGGCATGTTCTGAAGAGCTGATGCCATGGATGGCCAGAAAGGTCCTGTGTTCGACATGCTCCAGCCTCAGTCTGACTGACGCTGGAGCTCACTTATCTTGCCTTCATACACACATTCGCTTTTTCTTTAAAATGGAAAAAGACTCTGTTTCACTCGGTGAGTTCCATTTCATTGTTCTGAAACACATGAAGCTCCAGTTTCAACTCTGTATTGTCTGGTTTGAAAATGCTTGACCTTCTCTTCCTGGAAACCCTGCAGACAGTTCATAATAAAAGCAATTCACATTAACTGTCCAATAGGAATATTAACTAAACCTCTGTCTAGATAGGATTTTATTGTTGTGGGTTTTTTCCAGTGTAGTTAAGAAACCATGGAGAGCTAGATCTGCTTTTTCACTCTAAAGCTACGTGTTCAGCTCTGATTCGCTAAATACCTGCATTTGGCTGTCACAGAAATGTATGCAACATCTGAAAATAAGGTCTGCAAGGAAGACCCTGCCTGTTCCTTTGAGATAAATGCAACCACTGCTTTGCTGGCTGTCTCCCTCTAGTCTACCCCAGCCTGGAGAAAGCTGGATCTTTTTCTCTGTGTCTGCAGAAAGTCCAAAACACAGTGTTATGCATCATGGAAAGCAGGACAATGTGAGTCTTAGCACAAAGTCCATCAATCCTACTTCGACTCAGCTAAGCAGGGGCTTTGTTTTTTGCCATCTCAAGGAGTTGTCTGAGGTCCAGCTTCCGGCTCACAGAGTCTGCGGCTGTTCTGAGCTCCCAGAAAAACAAGTCATTTAGTAAGTACACATCACCTCAGGTCTAAAGCCATTGCAGGGATGCCAACAAACATTATTATGAGAGATCCTTGATTTTAGAGGGATCTGAGGCTACTCTCCCTTCCTCTGTGTTGTGGGAGTCCTCTGTGCAAAGCTCTTTTTCTGCAGTCTTGGACAAGGAAATGGGATTCAGATCTGCAGGCAAAGAGAGGCACTAACTATATTTTTATGATTCCAGTGTCAGATTTTATAAAAAATCATAACTTTTTGTAGACATGAGGAACAAAATACAAAATGTACATTAATGCATTCAGTCTTCTCTGTCTATGCACTGTTGGGTTTTTTCTCTTTTAACTGCAATTATTAAATGAACTGAAGATTTTTTCCTCCTCACCCTTCTTTTATTTCTGTAAAAAACTGATTTAATTTGAATTGTTCACCACTACTTTCTTTAGGCTCTTGGGGGTTTTGTGTGCTTTTTGTTTGGTTGTTTTTTTTAATCCTTTTGCTCTTAGCATTAAAGTGGAATTTCAGATTATGCAGCGTAGGTCTTATGACAAATGATATTTCCTTGGGCTTTTTCTGTGTATAGAGGAAAGATGACGTAATTCCACACTTAGTAACATTTCTTCCAGCATTTCAGTTACCAGTCAAGCATAGAGCTGGCCAGCTTTTTTTAACTTATATATTTTCAAACAAAAACGTCTTGCTCCTCCCCTTCCCATTTACTACTGCTTTGTTGCAAAATGAGCCAAATATTATCCTAAGAAAATCTAAAATATATCATAAAATGGTGTTTTATCACACACAAATTATTTTTGCTTATGACACTTAACAGCTTTATAAATACGTGTGTTAATAATACAAAGGCACACCAAAAGAAAACATTGTGCATATTGCTGAATTTCTTCTTATTTTTTCAGGCACCATTTTACTGATAAAAACTGAACATGAGGACACTTCCACTATGAGCATTATTCAAGGTTTTCATTGCAAAAATGGGCATTGAAATAACATTGCAAGTAAAGCCATCTACTTCTGACCTTAGTACTCAATAAAAGAAAAACAGGGCAGAAAACAGCTCCCTATTACTCGGAAAGACTTGTCTCATAGTGCCCAATCTGAGCAGACAACACTCTGATCAAAGCTGGAAGGCTGTACAACATCACTTAATCATGATGTCCTGTGACAGAAGTATGCACATTTTAGTGGTTGATGCTAGTGAGGGAATGGTGAGCCCTAGCAAATTGTACTAAACTCACATTTGACAGACAGCAGGGAGACTGTAATCATACATAATGACCTTACCCCCACGAGCTTACACTCCTTTAGCCATTTATTCCTTCTTTATTTGTGTCTTCATTGTACACTTCGCTACCAAATCATCCTCATTGTGACCTTCTGTAGATTAAGGACATGTAACTCCATCACTCCTCAAGCTATTCTCTGGACCAAAAACTGCTCACACTGTCAGCCCTGCACATAGATCTAAAGAGTCCAAAATGCTTGGAATTATTTCCCAACCTTTTTTTAATCTCCTAGGGAAACAGATGTAAAACAGCAGCAGTGTTTTACGCTGCACTCCCCTCAAGCCCGCTGGCAGGTATGTTTTGCCACTCCTGTTCCATGTTTGATGCAAGAAGTGGCCGCTCCTTCCTCACCTCTTTGCCCAAAGGTGTGAAGTCAGTCTCTCACAAAACACTCAACTCCACCTTTTTTTAGTAGACGTGGAGGCAACAGGTCCTAATGGTTCCGGGTTTTCCCTTAGCACCTTAAGCTTCACTTTGAGAAGAAGCCACTCTTCTTGTCAGGGTGCAGACAGGGAAGCAGCTACTTCCCTCACGACAATGAGGACTCAATTCCTCTGTAATTGCTGCTACCCTTGACCCTAACTTTGTTTGCTTATTTCAGATTGTATTGGGGTAATGGTACATGTCCAGACAGAATATTTCAGACAGATCAGCTGAAATGCATGCAAAATGCTAAGAAAAACTTCAGTCATACAATTCCTTCAATTAATTCCCTCATACTCCATAATAACAAAACACAGAGAAAGAAAAATATTAAAACAAAGCAATTCTGGCAGTACAGAAGGCCAACATCACAACACACCAGGTATGTAACCACATGTAACTGTACTGCAAACAGTGGCATCCCTCCTAAGACTGTAAAAGGAGATCAAAGGGCTTCTCCCACATTTAATTACTTAGCATTATTGGAAGCATTAAGACATCTAATAGAGAATGTTACTAACAGACCACAAGGACACAAGTGACTGCTTTGATGCCTTTACAAGAGATGTTTCAGAACCTTTTTGAAACAATGTCAGTATTCAAAATTCCTTATAGACTATAAACTAACCCCAAAAGTAAACTTTTAAATGAAAAGAACATGGAGCAATATATTCTTCTTGGGTGAGCTGTTGCCAGAAAAGCAGGCTTGAGAATTTCTGCTCAGTGATAAGTGCTCAAATTAAATCTAGATTTAAAAATCAGGTTCTGGCCAGCAAGATGAAAATACAGAAATTGGAAACAAAGTTGAAATGATGAGTGAAAAAGATTAGAATGTTCAGCAGCATTTTATGTTGAAAGGTGTTACATTACATTATGATAAAGCATGACTTGCTTTTCATAAATCTATGCTGCCTACTCCCAACCACCTTCTTGTCTGATATATGTTTAGAAATTATTTCCAGGATTATTGGCTCCATCCCTGTTCCCAGAGATCAAAGTGGATCTGACCAGACTGTACTTCTCTGAATCCTCCTTCTTGCCTTTCTTGAAGATTGGAGTGAAAATAATTTTCTTCCAGGCTTCAGGCATCTCCTCCAATCTCCAAGATGTTTTAAAGATCAGCAGCAGCGATCTTGCAATGGCTTTAGCCCTCAGCACTTTTGGGTGCATCCCAACAGGCCCCATGGACTTGTGTACATTGAATTCTTTCAAATGCTCTCTAACCTGATCCCCCTTTACTGAAGGTACATTACCTTGCCCCAGACATCCCCCCTGGTCTCAGAGATCTGGGATCACAAGTTAAGACCATGGCAAAGAAGATATTCAGTGCCTTCACCTTTTCCATGCCCTTTGTCACCACATCCTCCATCTTGCTGTGTTATTTTGATGTACATAGTTTTAATGTTGAAAATTGGAGTTTCCCAAACCCTCAGGAAAACACACACTGCAGATGCAAATTTTCAACTGAAATAGGCATATCCAAAAGATAACCAAAAGGCCCGGAAAGATCAAAGGCTTAGTATGCAAGAAGACCACATATACAAACTGCCTGGGACATGAAAAATCCATGGCATTTACTACAAAACCAAGAGACACAGAGTAACAGGGCATAAAAAAGCAAATCTGTACTATCAAATACAGGGTGATATAAATGGATGTTAAAGAAATGAAAGTCCAGTTGCTTTCACAGTAAACTCACCATGAGGCTTAGAGACAAAGAAAATATATTTTTAAGCACACCAGGAAAAAATTTAAAATCCTAAATCTGAAACAGAATCATTACAAGGTACACAATGATAATAAAATGACACTGTGCCCTAAAAAAAGGCAGAACATTCATTACATTTGTGAGATATATAATCTTTTTAAACAGAAGGGTTTAATACAACTTCTTTCTTTAAGAAATCCAAGATCTTTCATATTCCAGACTGTGCCTCCAGCAGAGCAGGTGACCACAGACTCCCCTCCACATGCTCCTGACAGTTCAGTGCATCACACCACCAATGATTCTAATCAAATCTCACGCTTCGGGGCTTCAGCTGCTTTCCTGAAAGGGATGCACAGGAACATTTTTTGTCCTGTTGCACAATTGGCCAGATGTACTTGGATAGGAGAACTAGTCCTCTCTAGAGCCTCAGGGACTTGTACAACGACACACAATCTGGTGCGGTATGATGGTGAGGAAATTCCTCCTTCTCAGATATTGCCTTCCTTATACCTTAGATTTCAAAGTGACTGCCACTTTGACACCCAGAAAAGGATTTTTTTACCCCTGTATTACTGACAAAACTCTGGAGATTTTTCTCATTGTTCTATGTCCTGTTAGGATAATCTGGGTGTACTGTCAACACCTATGCTGATGGCACAGAATGTTTAAAAGACCTCGGGACTGGAATACTGCAGTGCAAATAAGTCACTGGGTTCAACTTTCAGGTTAAAAGGGAATGGGGTTTAGTATGCACAGATGAGACCAGAGGGTTTCTAATAACCTCAAGAGACGACTATTGTGTGACCCCTGACAAAACCAAGTGGAAGTTTTTGCTGGCCAGAAAGGGCTGTTTTCTCCCTCCATGTGTCTCCAGCTTTCAGCATCAATCTTTTTTAATGCTTAAGCCACCAGTGACATCTTTATGTGAATTAAGAGAAGAAAATATTTGAAAGACCAAGCGTACAGCTTATCCTGGATATAGCATTTAGCCACATGATTTCTGTTTTTTGTTACTGGACAGCACAAAGGTTTTCATTCAAACATGGTCCCCCTCAAAAATTTCCAGGACTAAGCCTTCAACAAAGAATTAAACATTCAACAATGAAAAAGCTCCACAGCTCAAGTCAATGCAATCCATCTTATCCCTGCTAACCTTGGGTTGAAAAATTTGGAATTATTACTTTGATTGTGTTCAAAGCAGTTTGACAAGCTGCTCATGAAGAAAGCTTTCTTCAAAGTCTTTTACTTTTATTGGCTTCTGCCACAGTCTCCTGGTAGATGTATTTTAGCAGCAACATGTGAATGTCATGCTATATGGTATGCAGAAATGACAACACAATAACAGCCTGGTTTTGATCTGAACCAGTGAAGCAGACAGCTTTATTATGGATGCATGCTACAATGACTAAGACAAATACAAGTCTTGCTATGACTCATTGCTTAAAGTAAGCTAAGGGCAGAAAGAAAATTATTTTATTTTTGAATACTTTCAAATTAAATTATTTTAATTAATTGTTTCATTTTTGCAGAATGATTCAGACAGCATTTACAGCAAATGTAGGGCAACCAAAAAAGGACACAATAGGGTATTCTGACTACTCCAGAATAAGTATTTTACAAAGTTTGGAAAACTACTCAAGGTCATGCTGAGCTCCTCTTCAATGTCAGCAGGACATGCAAACCTGGAAATTATGATATATATTAAAATGGACAGAGACTGAAACGCCCCAACACTCCAACTTGGATCACTCACAACTGACTTCTCATCCTGTTCTCTGAGCACAAGGTGGCTCTAGACTCCCTCCTTTGCAGCCCGACCTGTGCCACGTGCAGTCTCAGCACAGTCCTGGGAGCCTTCTTGCCCTCTGCAATGCCACATGCCCCAGGCATTTGCCAGGCTGATCTGTGATCAGCCAACAAACTACATCTATCAAGGCTATTCGTGGTCATTTAGGTCATGTTCGGATTGGCCAAAGCACTGTGTCACAGCAAGCCAACACGAGAGCCAGTGAAGATTCACAGTGAAAGGATGACACTCGGTGCCATGGCTCCCTCCCCAACCTCTGACCCAGGATTTCAGATGCTTTTTTTCCCAACAAAGCCAGCAGAAAGCTCCCTCATGCATAAGAAAACTAGGAGAGGTGAAAAATTAAAGAGATGGAATTATCAAGATGCAGTCCTACCAAAACCATTGTCCCCATTGTTTTGGCCATGTTGTACAGTGTCACTGATTTTACTTCTCCTGCTTTGTCGTCATAGCAGCTGCTGACTCAGCTACACTTCAAAAACTCAACCTGTTTAGTACATTCAAAGACTTTTAAACATTTTGGCCTGTATTTCTGTATTAGAATAGACATAAATATCATAGACCAAAACTTAACAAAAACACCTGTGCATTCTAATGGATGTTGAGCAATTGTTATTGATCCCTAGTAGTGGTACAGCTCTACTAACAGTCCATAATTTGTAAGGAAGTAGTAGTATACCACTACTGAGACACAAAACAGAATGTTGGCAGAATTACTCTTTCTAGGGGGAAAAAAACCCCAATAAATTAAAATTAATTTATTAAAATTAGTTATTAAAATTAATAACTAAACTGAATTATTAAATCAATACTTTCATTTAGTATTGCCCAAATGAAATTATGTATGCATTTCAAAGGAAACATAGAATTAATATAAAAATATGCTACCAAAACAGTGTCTTCCATTGACTAGTTTCACCAAATTGCAATTTTGAATAATAATAACAAGGCAATCTAGAAATGCCAGTATTAAGATTTCTTTTCTTCTTAACTTTGAAAGACTTCAAATAGCTTTAAAAGAAGAATGATCATTCTCTCCATAGCAAAATAATGACCCAATTACATTCCAAACACAAAGGATGACCTCTGTCTACCTGCAGTTTCAAAACTACATAGAAGCAATAGTTCAAGTATTAAACAAAGCAATATCAGTATGTCTAAACAGAGCAATACATCTTCCCTTTCCCAATCCATTTTTTCCCCAATGAGTTGCACTCAGGTTCAATCTCTAGTTGACCCTGGCTACTGCCCACAATACAACCGTGCTAGCCATATGCAAAATTGGGTAACTGAAACCACATTTGGAATGCCAAGACAATAGACACACACAACTTTTACATCCAACACTAACAGAAAAGCAGAAAAATGCAAACTAAGCATGCTCAAAGTAGAAAAATCACCCTACCTTCACAATATATTCCATTAATATTACAATACATGTTTTAATCATGCAACCTATTTAACCACAGTGCTAAAAGAACCCTTGAAGACATTATTCCATTTACTGCAGCAATGCAACTTGTATTTTTCCACCATCTGCCAGCAGCAGTGAGATTGCATTACCTTTTTTCCATGTCTTCCACTGGAACCTGCTTTACATATTAAAAAACATAGATCTTTCCTATGTATTGCTTATCCAGAGCCTCTAATGATGGAGAGTTTTAGGTACTATTAGCAAAATGTCTACAAAGAAACTGAAAATGCAGAGTGCCAACCCTTTTTAATATCCCCTTGCCCACAGTTACATGACAGGGAGTCATGGGATCTCTTGTAGCTGGAAGTAGTCTTGAATTCTAAAGATTTAATGAGTCCACCCACATTTTATTTTCCTTATGGGTACTTTAATATTTCTAATACCCATATAGATGTCTGATTTTTTTTCCAACATGATCTTTCACGGTAAAAACAGCAAAAGTCTAACTACATGTGGTATGAAAGTATGTTTGATGCATAGACAGGCATGGCCTTCAGCAGGAAACAGTGCTGCTGGAAAACTATTAATTTCCTAAGTGGAGGAGTATAATTTATAATTTTTCTGGACATTTCCAAGGCAACAGTTGCTCATTCTGAGATATTTCTAGTTAGGGAGAGCAGGTTTCAGTAGTCCCAGAGAAGTATGAGCTGCTGGTGCTCTTGGTCAAGGCTATCAGCCTAAAGGTCAACCCTCAAAATAATAGCTGAAGAAAAATTTTCCATCAGCATTAGAGCATCCTTTCTTTAGCTAAAAGAATCACCTGCCACATGGATTGTAGGTGTTTCAAAACTTTTAGTGGAAAAATGGTTCTTTCCTCCACAACTCCTGAGACATCAGCAACTTGTCTAGTTTGCTGATAGGGAGTTGTGTCCTCTAGGATCCTCTTCATTCAAAAACACATAAGCATGAAAAGCTCTGGCTTTCAAGCTCCCAGACACACTGAAACGGCAGCAGATTTCAGAAATAATTTCAAATCTTTCAAAATAAAATGTCACCTGCACTTTTCCAGATCAAAGTTAAAATAATAACAAAAGCAATAATAATATAGCTAAGCTTCTTTTCTCCCATTTTGAACAATGCATTATAGAACTGTGCCTTAGATTGACATTAGTATATGAAAGGTCCTGTGCAGCACCCTGATTCCAAGAAAAGAAACTGAATTGAGAGGGACTATTCAATGAAGCAAGTATTTGTCAGCAGACACAGATGTTATACCCTCAGCATACCAAGAAATTGGATACACATTAAAAGATGCAGATGAATACATGAATTTTTATTTCAGATGAGGTGTGCTATGTGTTCAAGTGACTTCAGGCCAGCTTTTTAACTGATTAAAAAAGATCAGACACTGACAGATATTTAGGCAGCAAAGGTTGCAGATAAATTTGCAACATGCATTTCAAAAGGTATCTGGCATTAAATTAATTTCTTTAAATTTCCTTAAATTAATTTTCTGCACCTTTTGAGGCTAAAATTTCATTTGAAATCTGTCTTTTTAACATCAACCCACTGCATACAAACAGAGTTCTGAGGAACAGATGTAAAACACTTTCTTCCCAGAACATTAATAAGAAACTGTGAATATAATTTAGAATATTTATCAAAATGGAATTTAATTCACACCTTGCTTGCCTCCAGTTCTTTTTATACAATAGATTACATAGCAGTCACTCTTTAAAGTGCTGCAGGGAATTTAATGTAAATGTCTATTTTTCTATCAAATCTCTATCTTATACTGAAAACATAGCAGCCACACTTGAATATCGTGCAACTATATGATGTGGTAGAGGATATTCCTTGCTTGGAGCCTAATTGCTGCAATTCTCAGGCATAACATCCTACCCCAAAGGGTTTCTATCAGCACAGCTTAACAGCTAATTCCCACAAATAAATGTTCAGGTAGTGAAATTGCCTTCAGTCAGCCTTCTTCTCTTACAGAGAAAATATAGACTATTAATGTATTTTAAGTTTAATGACTTTAGAGACTGAATCTGTGATCAGTGGACATGCTCCCAGCAGATCCCCTTGGCTGCTACTCATTATCTGTAGAAAATAAAAATTAATTTATCTCTGCTGATCTAAATTATTTTACTGGATGAATGTGAGAGGAGGCATCCCTGGTAACAGTATTTCAAAATTTTTGTGACTTGGACAGTTTAAACTAAAACTTGATCTGGCAGCTCCTTGAGGAGCAATTGAGCTCCAGAAGCATTGTTGTGGGCTGTTACAGAATCATAGAATGGCCTGGGTTGGAAGGGACCTTAAAGATCATCTGGTTCTGACCCATCTGTCATGGGCAGGGACTTTGTTCACCAGACCAAGTTTCTCAGAGTCCCATCCAACCCGGCCTTGAACACTTCCAGGGATGGGGCATCCACAGCTTCTCTGGGGAAACTGCTCCAGTGCCTCACCACTCTCACTGTAAAGATTTTTTTTTTCTAATATCTAATCTAAACTTACTCTTTTTCAATTTGAAGCCATTCGCCCCTGTCCCTACATGTTCTTTTAAATAGCTTCTCTTCAACTTTCCTTTAAGCTTCCTTTAGGTATTGGACTTGATTTTATGACTAATCTATACTGGCATTGGGTCTTTCTTAGATACGAGACTATTACTGGGGTGATTAAATATTACAGCAGAATTTTAAGGGAAAGGAAAATTTCACTCTTCAAAGCAATCTGAGTGAGGCATGGCTGTGGGGCTGTGGTATTCTTTCGAAGTGATCTCTTCAACTGTCAGTACCTCTAGAAAGGCACACAGTTCAGAGAGTTAGCCTGGATTTTTGAAGAGCTTTTCCTCAAATTTTCTGTGTCACTTCAACCAACTCAGTCTCTCAAAGTTTCAGACCCCCAGCTGTTAACTGTAAATTAAAGTAATTTACTTCTCCATAAGGGTGTTGTGAAGGTTATCCATTACAGACTGTGCAGCGTCCAGAAACTATGGTCCCAGGATACATAAATACCTATGATACAATGGCCATAAAGCAGTGTGTATAAATTGCATCTGAAAATGAAGTTTCTGAAAAGTTGGTACTGCTGTGCAAGGAAGGACTCACAATGGCTGAGCACTATACACCAATTTCAAAGAGTACAAAAGCAATGAAGGAAAAAAAAGCCATTTTCAAGTGATTTAATTCACTGAAAGTTAACTGTTTTTTCACTTATGATTCTTAAAAAGTTCCTAAATGTACTTTTAAAAAAAGGACAAAAAAAGCACAAGTAAATTAAACAATTGCTAAACATACACAGACTGAGAATAGGTCTTTTTCTAGATTCATGTCCCATAAGGCACTTCACAAGCCCATCTTTCACACACAGGGTTTATGTTTAGAAGAAAACCACTGTAATTGGTATCAGGGGAGGACAGCAAGGACTTCTTCAGGAACACCTCATCAGCATCCAGCATGCAGGAGAATGAGGCAGACAAAAAAATCTTGGGAAGGGCTCACTTCCTTGGTCATGTGTGTCCAGTGGTTAAAGGAGTCCTTGGCTCCCTGTCTCTGTCCCCCTCTCCACACAGAAAAGCTGTGTCCTTGCTAGAAAGGGTGATGGGATTATTTGCATTGGGATTTTTTGTGTTTGTTTGGCCCCGTGTAATAATTGGTTCATTCTAAACCAACAATTTTTCTTCTTCTGTGTATTTATTTGGGTTGGGATTTTTTGTGTTTGTTTGGCCCCGTGTAATAATCGGTTCATCCTAAACCAAAAATTTTTCTTCTTCTGTGTATTTACTAGGTGAAAAGGACACTGTGCTTCCGTGTCTATCTTACTCTGTAGCCTTTCATTTTTAGAGTCATGTATAATGAAAGATGGCTATGAGTTAAAGTCCCTGATCCAATAAATGTTTATGTACAACAGTCTGCAGCAACGCCAACAGGAGAGACTTTGATCAACTCACATTCCTGGCCAAAAAAATGATCTTGGAATCTGATTAATGTGGGCTTAAATCCTCTTAAGTAGAAGACACAAATCTCTCAAATCCCAGCTGAATAACTTAAGCAGCAGCCAGAAAGGTGAATGGTATGTCTTCCATGATGATTTTACGAAGACTATAAATTTATTCCATTTGAAACTACTCATTATTGGCTTCAATTTTTTTTTTTTCTTGGGGAGGTAAGCCAGGAAAAATATGAATCTACTCCTAAGTTAAAGTGCCATTTGTCTATTCCTTTGAGTGGAAGAACTGCAGCTAGTACAGGCCCCTTTTGAGCCCACATAAATGTGTGTGTCTGTACATTTGTTTCTTGTGCACGTTCTAATCTGTATTTCGGCATCACAGTTTTCCCACAAGAATTTAAGATTATTTTTCAATTACAGCCTTATCAGTAGATTGCAGAAACTGGGGAATAAAGAATTCAGGTCCTCCTCCCTACAGCTTGTATATTTTGACATCTGCATAAGTGAATTAATTTACAGAAGCATTGATCCTCTAATTGCCTTCAGCACCTTAAAAAATTTGTATCCACAACACATTAAAAGCCTGTGGGCAAAAATATTGCTTTTTGCCTCACATTAAACTTCCAGACTATCAGAAAATATTAGTAAGTGTATGGCAGATGATTTAGGAAGTATTAAGATTTCTCAACAGAATATTTTATCTGAGGAGATTTTATCCTTATTTTGTATTCTTTATAAAAGAAATACATGACATTTCAGAAGAATTATTAACCCTAACAGTTGTGGGGATTCTGTGTGTGAAGTCATGAGAGTTCCATAAATACAATCTACTGGCAGGAAGATACTATACAAAAGGTAGTTAAAATCCCATTATTACTTTAAGCAATTGTTATGCATCAATTGAATCAATACCATCAACAAAATAGGAGGGTAAAGGAAAAATAAAGATTTTCCATCTGCTGAATTAAATATATTTACAGTTGTCCACTGTGCCGTGAAACAGTGACCAATAAATGCAATTTAAACATAAGAAGACAGTGTTCTACCTGAAGATAATAGTTCATAACAATAAGCATTGCAAATTTTTCTGCTCCTCATATGAAACAACAGTCAACAACTTTTAAGGCAAATCACTGTGGTATGGCTGATACATAACAGGGTGCATCCACTTACCTGTGTCTCTCCACTTTCCTTTTGGTGGTGACACCAGATGAGAGCATTCAAGAATCCCTTCAGGACTAACAGACTTAAACTGATCCTTTTAATGTCAGTTCTTTTTAGATTTGCCAAAATCTGTTAGTTTTCCCAGACTTTAGAAAGTGGGGATTACCTATGTAATATTTCCCCCTCTACTGCCATCAAATATGTCTTGCTTTGTTTTAAACCAAATTAATGAAGTATATGTGTCTGAGGTGGGGCTTTCTCACTCATCACAATATGTAGTAAGTTTTAAATGCTCTAATATAAAGCATGAAGCTTTTTCCTATCAGCTCCTAATTTCACTGAACCAGTGCACAGTTCCTGGAGGAACTAAACACCAACTATTGAAACA
This sequence comes from Origma solitaria, assembly GCA_013397895.1. NCBI lineage: Eukaryota > Metazoa > Chordata > Aves > Passeriformes > Acanthizidae > Origma > Origma solitaria. The sequence goes on from VZRL01007150.1 coordinate 477,667, forward strand.
ACATTACCAAAATTACTAAAATTTCTATCAAGTTAAAAAAGTAACTTTGGTTATCTAAGTGATTTTTAATGAAGAACTCAAAAACTTAACAAAAATTAACATAGTTAATATTTTCTAAAATAGGTTTATTTATTTTATTTTCTATACTTCAGATGCAAAACACTGTACATATAAGTAAACATAACATACCAAAATCCACAAGCTTGACTCCTCCTTCAGTGGTCAAAAGAATATTATTTCCCTTAATATCACGGTGGATAGTTTTGTTTTCATGCAAATGCTGGAGTCCCTGGAAGGCGAGATGTAAACATGAACTTTTAACAACAGGTCTGTCCTCTGTATTACATTTGCAGAAACAACAAGGTAGTGGAAAAGTATGAAAAATATATAAAAGTATTTTTTAATCTGAAACCAAGGGATGTCATTCATACCACAAAACCACTTGCCACACGATAAGGAAAAGGTATTTTTTAATTGCCCCCCTTTATGTCAAAGGATGAAAAGCAAAATGAAAGCAGAAGATGAAATCAGAAAAATAGTGTTATAAACCTACATATAATACCTTTAGAGAATAAACTCGAATAAAACTACAAAGAACTAAATTTCACTGGAGAAAGTAAAATTCCAGTTAAAAGAAAATGACAAATAAATACACTTAATCCCGATGAGCAAAACCAAATTCTTGTAGCAGAGTTTGAATTTGCTAGATATGTGGATCGTTTTAGTATAAAAGTATTTGGGATCCAGACATAGGAAGCTGAGCAGTATTTTGATTATATTTCTGCTATTTCTCAAAAGAAAAGCAATTTTGATGCTGAACTGTATTAACTAGGAAAATTGATCAATGGTCAGAAATCAATTTTCATTCTCTTAATAGTGAAACAAACAGATTAACTGCTATTTACCTTGCTTGCTTAAAAAGAACCATCCTAATTACACATCACCTTGATTTCATTAAACACTGCTATAATACAAGATAGTGAGCTGTGTTAGTGGGGACATGATCTTCATTAATTAAAATAAAAAAGTATGAGCTGAATATTGACTGTCCTTTCATTGAAAGCTTATCTTACCATCAGAGCCTCACGTAAAATGTAAGCAATTATTAGTTCATTCATCCTTTCACCTCTCTTCAGAAATCCTTTCACAAGATCAGTCACAGATCCACCATTGCACAGCTACAAAACATAAGGAGAATATAAAAAGGAATTAAGGAGTGTTAGAGTAGCCACCTGGTTTTCATTTTCAGTATTAAGTCTATCTCTGTGTTTTCCTATATCCATGGCTGCTTTCCTCTGAAACAGAAGTAGATTACAGTGCAATAAATTAGCTGTGAAGGCATGTTTTGTGGGGCATACTAATTGCTTCTCATACGCATAATGTGCAACTCACCACCAGCGCAGATTACTACAAAATCCATTCTCAGGTACAAAAGCTTTGTACCGTATAAAATGGATTTAAGGCAGCAGAAAACAGGCAGCAGAGAAATTTCCCCAACAAGAAATCTTCCAAGGGCAGATCTGCCCTTTTTGCCAGGCAGCACTTAATGCCTAGCGCAGGAAGAGGTGATACACAAGGCATGGGCATCGTGGAAGATGATGAAAGCAGTGCGGAAAGAAAGGTCTCCCACTGAAAGAAGGTGTGCCATGGGTGTAAGACTTATTACAGCCCTTGTGGCATCAACCCTGTCAGCTCCTTGGTGCAGAGGCAGAGCCACAGTCTGCTCTGGACAATCCTCTCTCTCTCCAGAGGAGATTCCAGCCAGACTCCTGCAAACCCCTGACCTGTCCTGCACACGAGGGAAGAAGAGATACTTGCTCTCTAGAAAGGATAGTGAGCACACATTATCAGCAGATTAGTTTAGACTGAAGTACTTCATATGCTCATTTTTATCACTTACAATTTTTCTGCAGGAAGAAACAACAATGTAGCTTTAGTGAGTACCTACTACTGTAGGAGTTACATGTCTGCAAAGATGAAATTGGCACTAAAGCCTTTAAACTATCCATAATGCACCTGACAATACTCATTGACTGAAGAGCCATTGCCTCCGTGGAGTAGCTGCTTCTAATAAAACAGTAAAATAAATTTTAATTCTTATACAGTTATCATCCAGTAGCTTTTCACATGAAACTAAATACCCATGTAAGACATTTTAACAATGCAGCACAAAACAGTAATTCCTTTTCACTACTTTTTAAGTACATTCAAATCAAGGGCATCATTTACCAGTAAAACCTTTCAACTGCAGAATTCCAGACATCAGATTCTTTTGTATGTGTATATTTTTAATCTGTTCTTCTATACCCCTACTTTTTCTTTTCTGTGCTGCAATTAAAAAAATACTTGCACCTTACTACTCTAAAGCATTTTTTATCCCTTTGTACCCAAACATAATAATAATTCTCTGATTACCATTGAAACCCCTAGGCTGCACTGAACTTGCACCACATGAATGCCTACAGAAATATCATTCAGTACGTAATTCTTGTTGCAAGATGTGTCCCCCATCAGGTCAGCAAGGGCTGTGGTCTGACAGAGGCTGAGCTCTATGGCAACAATCTTGGAACTCACTTAACCTCACCCTTACCTAAGTGGGACAATATGCATGCTTAGAGAGGGAAGAACTCATATGCTTAAATGATGGGATTAAGTGCTTTGCTGGATAAGGATCAGATTCCCAAGCAGGATTTAATTTACTGTCGTTAGCCATGCTGGTCTGCCTTCCACACTGACTTTTTCAAGTAAGATTTTTTTTTTTTTTTACAATGACATTATCTTTTCAGGGTTTCTATCATTTTAACTTCGGCGCATCACTGACATATTTAATCAAACCAAATGGATTATGACAATTCTTGTTAATACAATGCACTTGAATTCAGGGCACTGAAACTGTCTGACAAGTAACAAACCAACTGTGAAATACATTACACAGATGATATTCTTCAAACTATTTTTCTTCATTATCTCATATTAAATTTTGCTGCTTACAGATGGAACTTCTTTTTTCTTTACAGAGCTGTATACCTGTTCAACGTAAAGAAAACCAATGCAGAAAGGAATATATCCTTTTTTGTAGGAAGAAAAAGGGAGAAACTACACCTCAGAAATCACCTTCTTCAATGTTTAGTCAGTAAAGCCAATACAGAATTTATTTGCCTGGATCAGTAATGTTAATTTTTATGTCTTTAACATGTTACTCTAACTAATTTTTCTACTACTCTCATAAGATATAAAACCTTATTACGAGATAAATATCTTCATTATAAGATAACACTTGCTTAAAATATCAGTTAATGCAATTCTTAACTGTGATTATTCACTGTGATTATTTCAGACCGAACAAAAACTGAATCTGGGAATGTAAAAGGTCAGCTAAACAGGTCTTGAAATAAAGAACCCAGAAAGCAGCCACACCGCCATGGAAATCCTCTGCCAACTCCCACGGCAGGGTGGCTGCTTAGACAGAGGTCAGCTGAGGATGTTACAGACACAGGTTCTTGCACACACACAGGGAAACTTTTCTTTTGCTATTTCTGTGTCAAAGAGCTGTGTTTTTACGTACAACAGACAATATTTTTCTGAGACCCCCAGCACAAGAGGAAGAGGGGGAAAAAGGCTAGGTATTAGAATGCAAGCAGCTATAAGGAGGAAAAGGGATTATTGGAATACAGCTGCAATTAGAAAAGGAGATTATGGCAGACACTGTATTTGTGTGCTCTGTGCTGTGTGGGCGGGAGGGGGGGAACGATGACGACAAGGATGACACAGGTTAGTATTAACCCTGTTCTATTTTTACCATCATAGGTAAAATGCTGTATCTGCTCTAATTTCCTATCTCTACTGTGTATTTTTTGCAGGTGAAGCTGCCACATGTCCCTATAACCATGCACATAACTAAAGCTGAAATGGTGATTCTTTCTCCTGACTCAGGGTATCAAGTTGCATGTGTACTCAAGGCAAAGGTATCATAAACACACCAAAAAGTCTCTCTCCTAACAAGTCAGGCTCTTCTCTTCCCTCTCAAAACAAGAAACTACAGAAAGTTATGATACTCCTGCCCAATATGGTGCTGGATTTGGGACTTAGGGTACTTGCTTGGGAATTTGAGTAGGCAGGAAATAAATTATCCTTGGGGATGTTGATCAGGTTCTAGCCCATAGAAACTCATAGGAGTAAAAAATCCTAAATAATTAAAAAAATCACATAACCTTAATTCATACAATCCTTTAATGAGAGATTATGGGATAAACTTTATCCAGCAGTACTGATAGACAGAAAGTTTCCTGGGGTGTTGTTAAATACTGCAGCTTACAATTACGATATCTGCTGCTTCTTAGTAGCATGCTGTCCACAGTAAAAATACTGTACAGCCTCTTACCAAAGTTGCTCAGTTTGAGTTAGCCAACTGAAATGCTTGGATGACAAGAAACTATGAAGGTAACAGAGATAATTTTTTAAAAAGTTCTTTCTAGTTTTCAGTGAAGCATCTAGAGAAGGGAGGTGCTGGTACCTATTATTTTGTTGCAAGCATTGCAAACTCACATGACCAAATAGCTAATCAGTTTGTAACTCGATTTCTCTCTCCCATACTAAAAACCCCCACACATTCACACCTTCTTTCTCGCATACACAAAATAATTTCTTGTGGTTTGTATCAGATGGAAGCCCCCATTTAGCCTTGAATATACTCAGCTTAAAGGGACAGACTCTTGGAATGTCCAGCCTATGAGACACAGACAGGGAAGATATTCGTGATCGTCCCACAGGAAAGTAATTTGGAAATGTCAGAACTTTGTACATGAGTAATTTTCATCAAATTAATATTAGTCACTTCTTCTATTGTTCCCTTGTGATTTAGAGGTCTTTTCCTTACCAGCAATTTTTCAGTGCCTGCATTGATAGAATACAAATATTATCTACAAAAACAAGCAGCTGAAAGGAGGGTAAACTGAACCCTTCAGGCTACCTAAAATGGAGTGGAGAAGACAGAGATAGAATCTTCCTAGTGTCACACAGCAAAGGATGAGCGGCAACAATCCCCCACTGCAAGACAGGAGATTCCTACTGGACATAAATGAAAAATTTTCCCACTGAGTTAAGCACTGGGAGAGATTCCACAGTGAATGTGTGTTACGTTCATGCTTGGAAATATTCAAACTTGAATTGAAAAGGCAAATCTGTAACATTTCAGTTAATAATCTTTGAACAAGGGGCTGGACCAAACAAATTCCAAAGGTCCCCTCCAAGCTGTAGTTTTATATAAATAATTAAGAGTATATGAATTTTACAATATTCAGTTCCTAGTTTGGATATTCAGACAGCAGAAAGAGTGGGAAAGAACGGAGGAAATCTTGCATACCTAAACCCATGGAAAGAATAATTTAATAGAAGGCTTGATTCACATGAAAATCTGCCTTAAAGAGCTGCAGCTCTGATGGCCATGCATAGCTGTATCAAAAGAGGTGCTTAGGACTCTTCTACAGTGGTAGAAAAGGGCTCCTCCCTTATGATTTTCTGGCACTCAGAAAGGCAAAGACTCATACTGGGATGACATGAAGCTCTCCACCCACCCATCTGCCACAACCATGTGCCACGGTAATTGAGCTATTAGTATGCTAAGCTATCTTCAGCAAAAAAATTATAAAAAAGCGTGATCCTAACACATGAAATGTCACTTGAAATTGCCATCACATCACAGTCATGCAGATGTTCTTTTAATGTCTTAGTCACTGTTCATCTGACCCAATTATACATTTCTCCTCTTCAGCTCTTCTCGATGCTGGTGCCCGTTCAAGAAACATTCAGTATCAGCTCCCCTTTTAAAAAAGCTGTCGGCTGCACTTTTGTTAGGGCCATTACAAATGGCCTTTAATCATCCAACCGCTCCTGACTTATGCATCTGTACGAAGCTCTCAGGTAATGTTTGCTTGTGTCCTGCAGTTGTCAAGGCGCTTTCATCTTACTTCAGTGGGACAATTACAATTATTTCCTTCCCCATCTTTACAGGCCACACAGACATAAATGATTGGGCAGCATATCACATATGGACAACTTATGGCATGCATGAACTACAGTTATGAAAAAGTCCAACCTTGCTTTAATGTTATCATACAGAAGGATCACAGGCACTAATCTCTGTTTTGTTCCCTGTTCTTAGAACAGATCAATAATCTGACCTGTTCTCCTAAGCAGCACTGCCAGTCTCTGAACTGATTGTACTTCTTTTCAAGACTGACTGCTCTAAGAACAGAAGAATCTCAGTTATTGCTGTTTGTCATCATAAAACTACAGAAGGAAGAGGAGTAGCAGGGATGTCAAGAAATCACTTAGTCCACCACATATGCACTGTGCAGAGACCTGGTGCTTTCAGATATGACAGACGCATGTTGAACTTGCTCCGAAAAATCTCACATCAAGGAAGATTCCAGTCTTTCGAAGTAGTCTGTTTCTGTGTTTTCTACCCTGATAGGGCGTTTTTCCTGCTATCCAACCTGAACCCTTTTTGCTTCCAACAAAACTACATGATTTTTGCCCTTCCTTTCACCAGTATCTGATAATAAATTATTATTATTTTTTATTCCCATCTCTGTCAGACTACTGTCATGACATACAATTTTTTTCTCTTTTTTTTTTAGGCTGTACAAGGTTAAGTGTTGGAACCTTTTGAAGTTAGCCACATTTTCTCAATTTAGACTGCCTTCAATTTGCCACCGATGTTTGTCTCACCCCAAACTGCATACAGAATTCCTTTGGAAGTCTTGTCTTAGCTGGGAAAAGCTGAACAGAACAAAACAATCTCCACTTTGCAGAGAATCCCTTTCTGCAAAACCACAGCCTGGTCAGGGTATGTCCCATTTCTTCTTCCTATGGATATCAGTACTTTGCATGAATCTCTTTTCTGAGATTCAAAAAAATTCCTCTGGTATTCATTTCTGTGAATCTGATGCTATTCCCCAATGTGCCTGCAATTAAACTAGGTATCCACTTCAACTTTTTATGTGGACTCTTTTTCATCACTCAGGTTATTATTGAACAGAAACAGACCAAAAGCAGAGATTCTCCTAGCCCAAAAGTGAACTAAGTCCAGTTTTATGAAAAAGAGGTTACTTGCTTTATTGTTCTTGTGAAATTTCTGTATTTCCACATCTTCCTCACAAGCGTGTCACATGGGACCATATAAAATCCTTACAAAATACATATTTCATCTATTGCTTTCCCCTTGTTACACCAGTTATCCTGTTAAAATATGACATTTTGATACAATTTGTTCTGGCCCAGTCTAGGCTGACCACTTACCGTGTTACTGGTTTCTGCATGTTCTACAGTGGTTTCTATGAATTTGTCCTGGAATTGTTCTATATCAAGTATCAAAGTTAAGCAGATTGGTCTGTATTTCCCTAAGACACTATTTTTCCTCACTTTGTAAAGACATAATACTAAATATTCCTGTATCTCATTTCTCTAGCAACCTTGTCTTTAGCACTCTCCACGTTAGACCCTCTGAACTTGTCTTTAAATGCCTTAGCTGAGCATTTCTGTTTCTCCTATTTGAAGACATTCTGAAATAGAAGAAGCAGACCTTACGGCATTCTTACTAGTCTCTTACTGTGCTTCTATTTTTCTCTGCACCGGCTAATTTGCTGCTGTGTTTTTAATGTCTTTAAAGAACTCCCAGCTACCCTGGCACTTCCCTGTATTTTTACATAGTTTTTCCTAAGTACAGGTACCTACCAGTTCCCCAAGCCAGGTAAAGCAGACTTGCCCTAAATCCATTATCTTTACCCTGCTGCCATCTTTACTGTCCTTTCTTTTCTCTGGTCAGTGAAAGCAACTGTTTTGGGGCCTTTTTCACTCAAATTTCCTTCCATCTTCAACCTTTCAAAAGAGATAATCTCTATTAGAACAGAACCTACATGGTACAGCCATTTCCAGAGTAATTTTCTTTGCCTTCTGTCTCCAAGAAAGAACTCCATGGGCTGTCCATCTCACAGGGTCAGCTGTGACCAGATAACTCCTATTCTCTGCCTACAGTGTGACAAATTTTCATAATTATTACTGCCAAAGAACACAGCACCTAGCACACATACTTGAAGATTCTTGTGAAAACTTACAGGGAACTAAATTGGTTTCTTCAATGGGCCAAATAGTTCAATGCACAGCTCCTGTCTGTGCAGCACAGTTTTAATTCCATCTCAAAAGGAAGAAAGATGTGCACTGTAGCTCCTGTTTTTCCTAACAACTGGACAAGACAAGCCACAACCAAAAGAAACCACAGCAATAGTTTCTCTATGCTTTTAGATAAAGTTGATTGCTTTCAATTTAGTGTGAACGAAACGTATCACTGAAACAGGCATCTTTCCTGAGTTATTTTGCTTCAGTGATCAAAAACCATGTGGTATTTATGATTTTGCTCTCTTATATCATCTAGCACCTCCAGGGCTGTGTTAGTCACAGCCTCACGGGTGTTTGTTTGTTACTTCTGATTTCTTTCCCTTCAGTTTGGCTTTTAACTTCTCATTTTCTTTGCCACGCACATGCACTGACAAGACAGCCAGCCAGAGGAAAAGTTTGCCTGTTTCATCTTATGCAATGCTGGCCTTCACAAACTCTTATATTTCTCAGTCAGACCATAGATATCTTCACATCATGGCAAAAATAGAAAAGCCATAACTATGAAATTACTGCCTAAATTTCTGCTTTCAAACTCAGGATAATTGAATGAAGCCAGCAGGCTTTACATAAACAAGGAAAAAACCACTAATCCCCAAAAGGAGGATTCTTCTGTTCCAAAACATTTGTAATATTGTGGGGAAAAAATCAAGTAGGTGACAGTGCTGTTAAAAAGGTTTACAGGACAGAGCCCATCTCAATTCTCCTCCTAGCTTAACCCAACCCTAACTTTACACTGCACCATCCCATAACTCACATTCTTAATAATACCTTTACATCCCCATCAAGCTGCTAATGGAGAATCAATGTATCACCTGTCCACATCTTCTCAAAAGATTATACAGCTGAAGTGGCACCAAATTTTGATTTCAAATAGTTCGGTGTAAAGCAACTGGAATCAAAATATATTTAAAGCAGAAATTCTAAAGGGGCATCAACTATAGCTTCATGGCCTGGCAACAGCACAGCACAGCTGTAATTTTTAAATAATCAAATAAATGGAAGGGTAATTTTGCAAAATTAGAGCTAACCTCCTACAAAATTGAGAGGTACTGGTCAGTAAAAAGCCAGGACTTTCTGAGCAAATACAAGAAGCAGCTTAACAAGACAGAACATTTTGATAGAGCAAACTCAGTGCAATTCATTTTATTATACACATGGAGCAGTGGTAAAAATAATACTTTGAGGGCAAAAACATTCCCTTGGCTAGGGAGAAAAAACAGGGACTAACTTTGGGATCCATAATGCCAACAGAAGTATTTCTACTGACTGCTGCAAACCTTAGCTGAGGCTCTAGAACACACACAAAATCTCCTAAGCAAATAGGGCAGCCTATGGTAACAGCAAGCACATCACAGCTTTTATTGCCTGCTCAGAACTGCATTACTTTTGTTCACTCTTCAACAATTAAGAAACATTTCAAAGCACCTTCCTTTTTTGTAGCATCATTTCTATATGATTCAGGGTTCAGACAGTAGTTTCAAGTACTGCCATGTCCACACCACGCATAATCCATTTTATGTGTGTGTTTCTACACGAAGACAGTAATTTAGTCTAATTCACTGTAATTTAAATTACTGCAATAGAAATCTTCCCTATTGAGTTTGAAAGCATGGCTGGGGAAGGACAGATCCAAACAATGGGGCTTGTCCAAAGGCCGATTTTACAAAAGGAGTGAAGCTGAAATCCACTCATCCCTAAGGCAATTTGTCTCCTCCCAGGAGTGTGCTGGACACGAAATGAGCTACAGGACTTTGTAACTGTCACAGGACCCTACTAAGCAAGAACATTATGAAGGACATTCTTAAATATAATTTTCTAAGAACAAAAATTATACCAAATTCAAAAGCCTTTTTTCTTCTTTTCCTTTTTTTCTTATTTTAATGAACTGCTGGAATGATTAACTCAGAGAGACTAGATCAGAGAGAATTGAAATTAAAGTGTTTTGTAAACCGATCTCTCCCTGCTCACTGTGTGTGTGCAAGGCAGTTCCCTGCTTCCAGGGTTTGATTTCAGCACAATCACAGCCTTCTGAACTGCAACAAATGCTGGCATTATTTCTGGAGCCCAGGAAACCTTTCATCACCACTGACACCTGACTGTCTCTTCTGTACCTCCTGGCTCCTTGTTCCTTGCTACAGTTCCTCCTCTCCTACCCTCCGCAGCTTTCAGCCCCCTCTGCCCAGCAAGGAATGAGGAGGAGACTCCTCTCCGTGCTCCTGGAGTGCCTGCAGTCACTCCCTTTATGGACAGAGCTACCATGTAAACTGAGCACAAAACCAGCAAAATTGTATTGTCTATCACAGTTGAATTTAAGCGCTTAACCCTCAAGCGGTCAGAGAGCAAACCCCCAGCAAAGAGCAAAAAAGTCTTAGCCCAAGCATTTTTAAAATGACTGATGCTCTTCCCCATTAAAGCTGAAGGAGATCTGATTTTCTTGGATCTCATCAAAAGCTACACAAATGTGGGTTTTGGTGGTTTGTTTTATTTTGTTTTTAAACTACCTCACATCTTTGGCAAAACTGTGGTCAAAAATAAAACATACAGAAAGAAAAGTGATGTTAAATATTTTATTCATATGCTACTTAATTACATAGTGCTATGGTAAAACACAGAATATTTTTCTCTGGGCTTCTGCTTTACTGCATGGTGGCAAAAATTGTTAGAGGTTACTGAGAACCAGGTTTTTGCCTGTGAGTATTCTCCAGCAAGGTGGGCCATAACCAGTTGTTTAAAAGATGTAAACTGTGCAAACGACAACATAATATGAAATATTCATTATGCAGAGAAATTATGAATATTTAGTAAAACTTTGAAGCATCAAATGATAGTTGTAGCCACACATCTCTGGTCTTGAGAAAATAGGATATGATTCAAGAGTGAAAAATTGCTATAATTGGAAAGCAAAGAGGGACACATTAGAAATGGAGAAATCAAGCCCAATTCAGGCATGTAATGGATCAAAACATTCAGTGTTGGTCTGAATGGAGCAATTATAACCAAAGACATTACTAAAAAATGACCTGTGTTAAGAAATATGAAAACCAATTTTCAATTGTTTAATTTTTCTTCTACATATGCCATTTGAAAATAGCTAATAATATTTAGGCAAATGACAGCCTCCTTCCCTTCACCCAGCCTTTTATAAAACCTAATTGGACTTGTTATTTTCCACTATGCTAACTTCCTGAAACATTACTGTTTTACGGCAAATATCACATAGCAAAAAAGCTATATATCTGCTTTCTTATTATAACTCTTACTATATAGTCCATTAAGCAGAACAACTTCCATTCAAAGCTTTTTTTTTTTCCTATATAAATTTGCCCTTATTCCCTTAGATGGAAACATATAGTAACTCCTGTATCTAACAAAAGCATATGGTAAACACGCCAAAGGAAAATACTAAATAAATTATTAAACTGTCCATACCACAAGGTCCTCTATTTCATGTAAAAGAGAAGTAACTGATACAGTGATGTCTCTAGTTTACCTCAGTTAGGCACATCTTTTTAAAAGCCAAAATGAGACTGTTGGGTCTTGCTTTAAGGCATTCCCACAAATTCCTGTGGGGCTCACTCCAGCCAGTGCTCATTACTCAGACAGGCCCCACAAAAAGGATCATATGACTGAATTTGGATTTTCCCACTCCTGCTAAAACGGTCACAGCAATAAAAACAACTCCAGTTTCCATATTTCTACCCATTCCTTATAGAATCATGGAATATTCTGAGTTGGAAGGGACCCACAAGGATCATCGAGACCAACGCCTGGCCTTGCACAGGACAACCCCAAGACCCACACCATGTGCCTGAGAGTATTGCCCAAATGCTTCTTGATTCATTACAATTGTACTACTTTTTTTAAGACTAAATCTTCAGTCAAATGGAATTCAACAACTGAAGTCCAAACAGCTTCAATGACACTAATTTGTTCGCTAAACTTTTGCATGGTCAGCAAGTTCCCAGGTTCTGTGCTTCCCTTCCAAGCTGCAGAACCTGAGGCTGCAGATATATTCAGCCAAACATCTTTGCACATCTAGGACAAGAATTAGCTGCTTTACAACATTGACAGACACTCCTCTCTCCCTCTTCCATGCACAGAGAGGTGCCATGAAGAGTGACAACACCATTAGCTGAGAAAGGAAAAAGATTAAGCTGATGGAGAGAAAATGCTTTACTGTCGGCCATCAGGACTCCTACATGGTGCTGGGAATCTCAGCAAGAGAGGAGGACAGAACTACTCATCCTGCTCTGAGCTTTGCTTTTTTGTGCCCAGCCTGCTTGGGCACAAAGAGCCCCCTGAAGAGGTAGCCTGCAGCTGGAAAAGGAGCAGTGGCTTGTGAAGAGTCTCGTTGCACTGCCCATGAGGGGGTGAGAGCACAGTCTCCCTGCAGGAAATATATCCATCCCCTGCTCCATACATGATACAGGGCTCCTTGCCCTTTTAGACTGGGACATGGGAATGAGGCAAAAGCATCGCAAGCCTGGTCAAGGAAGATTATCTAGACACACAGATTTAAAAAAAAAAAAAATTGTTCTATTTATCTAGCACACAGAAGTTATCAGTCTCCCTATATAGCTTAGAAAATCAAAATTAATGAGTCAAAAGTAAAAGAGTAAATATATTGTCAGCTACTGCAAAAATTGAGATGATTGTAAAACTCAAAGAATCTGTCATGGTTGGTTTGGGTTTGTTTTAGTTCATTGGGGTTTTTTTTGGGGGGGTGGGGAGCAGGATGGTATTTGGCTTTTTAGAGTAAACAGCTTTTACAGTTTACAGTCTTTCTTCCTTTTTTTCCATCACCCAGACTTCCGTCTCTCAAACAGCTGAAGCTTCATTCAAGTTAATGTACACAATAGCAGTGAAACATTTCAGCCTTCTCTTTTTTTTTTTTTGGTAAGAAAAATACCAATAAATGGATCTTTGGACAGTTGTTGCTCCTCTTTTTTATAAACCACACTGCAACCTAGAATTGCACTATTAACATCTCAGCTCTGACCTAGGAAAAAAAAAATCTCCCTTCCTCTCAGCAACTGGACTTGCTGAGACTGTTATTTCTTTAGATAAATAGACTCCATAGATAGGATGTTATATAACAAAGCAGAGGATTTTTGGTTTTTTTTGTTTTGTTTAAATAAGAGGGATGCACTTCAGTGAGTTTCCCCATATATTAGAATTATGAGCAATGCTTAAAATGCAACATGATCAGAAATTCTTTCATATATAGTAGGTCAGTGAAGGATCCAAGACAATTAACCACACAAAATTTTAGCATTAATTATACTCACTTTTCTCTGACACACATGTAAATTGTGCTGTCACTGTTCATTTATGAATCTGTGAGGAAAATTTATAAATATTCCTTGAACTCTAGGGTGCTCTCTGTGACCACAGTTAGATTTGCAAACATCTGGAAGAATCTGATTTGCTAAATTTCTCTCTCCAAAGAGCAGATACAACAGCATAGCAGACTCAGTGCAGGCCACATGTAGCAGTGTACATACATTGTTCAGCACTCTTAATTTCAACTAGGAGTTACTGCAACGCCTTCTTCTCTTGGCTTTGGTGAGTACTTATCCCTAACCAGCCATCTCCAACCATGCCATTATTCCTTTGAACCCTCACGCTGGCTGCCCCTTCTCAGTCACATCACGCATGAACTGGAGGCTCTTACTGTCAAACCCCACAGCACTTCTAACACCATTCCTTGTGCTGCAAGAGATCTCCTTCTATCCTTGATCAGCTCACAGTGCTGGCATCCATTACTGGGTACCTGTAAGCATATTTTCCTTTCTGCTTTGAAGGAGCAGCTAAAACAAAACAGAAAACCATAGCACAATCCTCCTTAATAAGCCTCCTGGACTACAATGCTGACAAATCTTGGTGCTGATGGAGATCTCAACTGATTTCTGTTATCCACTCAGTTCTCCATTTCCAAATCCATTTGTACCATCTGGCTTAAACCTTTGATGAAAGCTCTCTGCTATGAAGAGTCACTTTTTGGATGGGGAAGGAGTGAATAATTGATTCTCTACACATTGTGCTGAGCTCTCCATCTCTGGGTAAATTCAAGAACGGTGTTTCTTCTAAAGGATCTCCACAAAACCAGAAAGGAGTTACATCAGGGGAACTCAGCTTGTTACCTTCTCATTATATTTAAATGACTCACCAGACAATGGCAACTGCCCTTGTAATTGATAACTGGGCAGGAACTGCACTGGTGGGCTACTCTGTGCCCATAACACAGCAACAGCTTCTGTCTCAGCTCTCACCCTGTTACAAGCATTTTGGAAAGCCACTGGAAGCAAACTGGGAGCAGCGGACCGACATAACCCTGCTATAGCAGGCTGGCAGGTTGATATACTGGCATTTTATTCCTTTTTTTGATATGGTGCTACCTTTACAGTTGTTACAACATCCACGCTCCAATTAACCATGGGTTTGTACTTAGTGCTTGCAGAAAGAGTAGCAGGTGAACTGATGTACTAGTTTTCTGTATTCCAGTTTAATTCAAACTCCTGAGAGCTTCTATTTACTGGGTTTAAGATATTTTCTTCTTTCTAAAAAAAACCCCTATCACAAATAGAAGCATCCGAAGAACTTTGAGAATTTAACTATTTCTATGTTTAATTCTTTTCCTCTTAATGTTAACTTTAAAAGATCAAACGTAAGTAACAAATTTGAATCACTTCAGGCAAATTTTAAATCAGCAAACATAGCTACCAACTGAATCACAACAATCCATCATGACAATATTTCTGTAATTCCTTTGAGTTATCAGTGTCTGGTTAGCAGGTTCACTTAACATCAAGAAACATCCAGAAGATGAAACTCAAAGTATACCATTTTGCCTGCAAAAATCCACCATTATACAAATTATCAATTTATTTAATTATTTTTTCCATGTTAAAAGGTCAAGGAAAAGGCTAAAATGACACCTCTTCAGAGAAGCAGGTTCCAAGCACAAGCTACTCTACACTTCCACATGATTTTTCTAGTGAAGGTTACACTAGATCAAGTAAAAGTTTCTACATAAGAACAAAGATGAATTAGGTTCACTCAGTCCGGACTGTGCATAACCAGCATTGTACAGATTGCACCAACTACTCTGAAATAGAGCTGGTGTGAAATAGAGCCTACAATCCCACTGGAGAGTGTAACATATTCTTCCTTCTCAAATGAGCAGGATTCTAAATGTCTTCACACTGAAATATGATTAGATTTAGAAACATTTTCGTAATGTTGAAAACATTATATTCTACTGTGTGGAATATCATATAAATAGAGATCAGCATATAATGGTGATGCAAAAGTTCAACTTTTATGCTCCTACCGGGAGGCTACAGCATGGCTGCATCATCATCACGTTTAGTGTGACTATAAATGCATACTAAATGGAATAGTTTGAGACATCTGTAATACAGCAATCATGGTTGCTGGAAAGCAGGAGGGAAATGGACTGCAAAACTGGACAACAGACACTTCCTAAAATCTATTTTTTGACAGTTTTCTTTCACATACACTATCACTAAAAGAAAGCTTCACCAAAGTCAATACTGAAATTCATTTTCCTACTTACGCATATCTAAACATACCAACTGAAATCCATTGCATTCATGGATCTACACATGCAGTGACAGAAAGCATCCAAGACTGTTCCACACACTCCATACTAGCACTTGCACATGTATAGCTCGGCATGAAAAGAGTAAATATAAAACATACTCCACGGCTTGTGTTTTTCACATAAAGAACATCATTCCATGCGAAATAGAAAAGTAAAAATATAAACACTTGACTGTTTCCTTGCAGCCTGTTTCAGCCTGGTTGTTTGGCATCCATTCTTTACAGGCGAGAAGTTTCACAGATGGAAGTTTCAAATGCCCAGCAGACACAACAGAAGCTGGATTTTCCAAGATGCTCACTTCACAAAGACCTGATACCTTTTGATTGTCAGTCTAACCTAATAATTTGTTATGATTTCCAATGTAAACTATTCTTAAAAACATCTTCCAATGCAACACAAAAGAATTTAGAATAGATTTTTTTTTGAACTTATACATTACCGATTGCTTGTTTCCAGGACTAGATACCATTTTATCATTGAGATATTTGGCAGGAAATTTGTATTTACTTAGCTGACAAATCACACAATACAACCAATTCTTCAATCTCAACCTTATCAAACCCTGATCAAATGACAGTAAAAGTCTTGATTGCCAGGAAAACCACACTATTCCTGTCAGAGATATTCTTCTTCATTTTCCTCTGGATATAAGAAGAAGCTCTTGCAGAACAGGTTGTGAATCTACGAAAACTGTAATGATCAAGCTCTTTGCTCATGGATTTTTCAAAACTAAAGATAAACACACAAATTACAGACCTTACCTTGCACTGAAGTTAATTTGAGGAAATCTGCTTTCAACAGCATTTGGGCAGTAGCCACTTTTATTGGCGTATTTATCTATTTGTGCATTGACCTCCCACAAAAAAAAGGAATTCAGTTAAATAATTTCTATATTTTCATTTGGAAAAAACCACCATACTGTGTTCTTTAACTGTCACGTCATATGTTAGTCATATTTAAAGAATTGCTACTACAAGAAAATTCCAATGGCAAGCCTTTCACCAAAGACAGATTTTAGGTAGCAAACCCTGTAAGTTCCATTAGAATTTATATTCTAATTCTGAAGGCACAGGACGATCAGTGTAATATCTAGATAAGAACACTGAACTCAGAGCAGACCATTTAATCAGAACACTAAAAGGAATAAACAACAGCACTTATCACTTCGCATGCAACCACTCTAAAAAAAACCCATTAAACAAATGACTCACATCTCATTCATGGAGTTTATACTCAACAGTGGAATACCAACTGGAATAAACCTCCATTTTTTCTGTATTATTTACCTCAAGAACTAGCCAAAGCTGGTCTCCATTTTTCACATCTTTCTTATAGTACATGCCGTAGAATTTGACTACATTAGGATGATCAGAGAGAGCTTTCAAAATGTTGTACTCAGCTTCAATTTCTTCATCAATATCCTAGTGTCACAAATAAGAAATACATAGGAGTTAATACATAAATAATGACAGCCATTAAAAAAAAATGCAAAGTATTTTCTGTCGATTCAAATGTAGTTTGAAACAATACAAAGAAAAAAACAAATAGAACATGAATGTACCATTTAGAAGGCTACAAAGCCTGGTTCTGTTTACTGAATACAAAACAGCCATTTCTAAAAATTTTATTTTTGTCATTATAAATTGAAACTAATGAAAACAAGTGGTATGACAGCAGCTCTCAGGAGACTGGGGAAGGAGCAAAGGTCCTGGAGGAGAACAAGCTGTCCATGAGCCAGCAGTGTGCCCTGGGGTCCAAGGCAGCCAATGGGGTCTGGGCTGCATTAGGAAAAGCATTGCCAAGAGGTGATCCTGGTGCTCTACTCAGCCCTGGAGAGGCCACATGTGGAGCGCTGTGTCCACTTCTGGCCTCCTCAGTACAAGAGAGGCATGGAGTTCCTGTAACAGGTCCAGAGGAGAGCTACAAAGATGATGACGGGGCCGGAGCATCTCTCTTATGAGGAAAGGCTGAGGGAGCTGGGCCTGTTCAGCCTTGAGAAGAGATGACTGAGAGAGGACCTCATTAGTATCCACAAGTGCCTGAAGGGAGGATGAAGGGATGGATCTGTCAAGAGGACAGATCCAGGTACTTCTCAGTGATGCTGAGCAATAGGATGAGAGGCAACAAACAGAAACTGAAACACAGAAAGTTCCACCTGAGTATGAGGAAGAACATCTTTACTACATGTGTGACAGAACACTGGAACATGCTGCCCAGGGAGATTGTGGAGTGTCTCTCTCTGGAGAGACTCAAGAACTCTCTGGACACAATCCTGTGCCATGTGCTCTAGCATGACCCTGCTCGAGCAGGGAGGTTGGACCACATGATCCCACCATTGGTCCCTTCCAACCTTAACTATTCTGTGATTTCAAAGCAAAGCCAGCGCAATCCACAATGCCAGATGCCTTGGAAAATTACATGTTACTACTTTAGTCTTAATGCTGTCCCCAGCTAGAAATGGTGCAGTTGAAACTACCTTTTGACCTCTCTGTGCGTGAACAAGTGTGATTGCAGCAACATCTTATTCATTTGCCATCCCACTTTCTAGAATTACCTGGGAATTTTTCTCATTTTCTACTGTCATAGAAGCTGGTGACACTTATCATCTCTCTCAGTTCTCCTACTGGACTATAATAATCATGACTTTTTGTCAGTCTTGTTACAGACCTTGGGTTTCTTAGACAGTGAGGGAAATCCCTTTGGAGGTGAGATATGAGGACAAGTTTTGCCAACACACGCACCAGGAGCTGTGCAAATCCCTTCAGACTAAACATGGACGCAGGCATTGGCAGGCATTAGCAGGCATTGGATGACTCAGGTAAACCCTTCCCACCTGTGCCCTGGAATTGCTCATTGAGGGATGATGATTAGACTGTATTTGAGTCATGCTGAGAAAATATTCAATCCCTCCTGACAACAGATAAAGTCAGAATACCTGCAGTCGTTTTCCCCTCATTGTTCAGATCTCAAAAAAAAAAAAAGTTAGTATACTTGTTTCAGATTTAAAACATTTTTTATACAATTTGCAATTTACAACTGCACTAAAAGAAATGAAAAATTCATTCTAGAAGAAGTCTCCCTTATGAACACCACTATCCATATGGATTTCACATCGATGAAAAACATTTATTCACTGCCAAAAACCTGTCTCAGCACAGCCAAATAGAAGTGACCATGGCAGAGAAAGGGAATGCTTTGTATTACCACAAATGACGCTCCTTCTCACTCTCTTCAGCACACCTGCCCCAAGAGCACTTTGCTCACTTATTTCTTATACAGATCTCTTCAATATCCAGTTCAAGCTCCTCACACAAGCTTTTTGCCTTGAACTTCCTCTGTCACCAGTATCTTCATGAATCAAGCCATTAAACTTTCATATTAAGATTACAAGGGTAAGTCTTCTCACAAGGAAGGGTTTTAGAGATCTTGTTATTGGAACAACTGACGAGCAGCAGGAATTTTCCTCTTTCTAGAAAAGGAGGAACTCACTTCAAGGTAATTTTCCCATAAGTACAACACAGAATATAAAAAAAATACAAGGAATGAAGAAAGAACCAAAGTACTGAAGGTGGAGAGGATGGAAAGAGAAAGAGTGGAAGCAGGGATGAAGGCAGAAAATGCATCTGGCAAAAATAAAAGAAAGAAAAAAAAGAGAGAGTCAAAAGGCAAGAAATTAAAAACAAAGCATACAATAGTTCTGATTGCCTTGGGGAAATTGGAAGAGAATTAGCCCACTGTCCTACTGTGAATTAATAGAGGTTTCTGTCTCCTGAGGGGTACTCAGATTTTATGAGATTTTTACAATTATAAGGAGAAATTAAATGAATAGAATAGTCATTCTGTGCCTACTATAAAGGAAAATCTTCCTTGGTATTTTATGAAGGAAAAAAATTTGAAATATTTGGTTTAATTTAGCATATTTGCCTTCATCCATGTACTGTATTAAAAATGGCAGACTGAATATTTTCATCCTATATATAGGATAATTTGGCTAAGAGTTCTAAAGTAAAATGGTATTTACTTATAGTCCTGAGGACAAGACTAAGCCTTCTCAGTTCCATCTTTGTTTTTTCTCATTTCAACACCTTTGCTTTCCTGTTTCATTTTCAAAAAGCTGAGCTGTTATTCAGCAAAAAGAATCTGTGCTCTAAGGATTAAACATTAAGTGCTTATTTCAGTCTTATATCACCCATGATAATGTAGGTTCCCAGTTTAATTTCAAAATATCAGTTAAACCAAATCACATTTCTTCTGCTTTATTTCCAGTCCACCTCTCAAGTGGCACAATTCTGAAACGATCTTCAAAGAACAAGAATTGTAAAATGTAAAGAAGAAAATACATAAAGTATCTTTTTCTTCATTGCAATGGCTCCCTCTGCAGCCATTAATAATACTTTCAGTTTAAATAAAAAGAACTCGTTTATTGCTTTCACTCTATCTCCAATATAGGACTGTCATTTTAGCATTAACATGGAGGTACAGCAGCTATTCCAAACACCCTCTAAATAGGAGAGGGAAAAGACGAATAGTGTTCTTAGAATAAAAAGGGTAATACATTTAGTTAAGAGTCAAGTCTTGGAAGTGTGATGTCTACTGCATTACTCCCATTTGTTTACTAAAATAAGGAACCTGTTTTAATCAGTTATACTTTTGCCCTTCTTCAATTTCTTATATTGCATCTTTATCCATTCCATTTCTTCCGTCTCCTTTACATTCTATTCCTTTTTCCTACTTATTCTACTTCTCTTTCCTCTAGCATCAGCTTTACTGGTTTTTTTTTTCCTTCCTGTCATCATCCTTTAATCTTTTTCTGCAACCTCCAAAGTGTACACAACATTGATTCCTTCAGGAATTCCTGCCATAGCCAGCTGCCACTTAAGAATCATTCCTGAACACTTGTGAAACAGAGGAAAGCAGAAACATTTCCTGCCAAACAGGCATGCAGATGAACACCAATGGCAAGGAAGTCGTGCCCATTCATTGCAAGCACAAGAACCTTGTTTACAGAAAGCAACAGAGTCAAAAATAGTTTCTAACGCATTTGAACTCATCAAGATCCTTATCACTTGGCTGCAAGTTATGGTCCCTTTGGGAGAAGTATTTGGTATTGAATTGAGATGAGCACCCTTTTGTTGTTTTGAAAGCATGCTGAAACAAAAAGCAGATCAGCAAGAAACACAGCAAAGATAATGGAAGACTCTTACGTTTTCACCAACGAATTTCATAGTCTTTTGTATAATGCGATCATAACCTGACCCTGTGTGATGTGCAGAGGTGGAAGAGCCCTGTATGGCTGCGCAGCTCCAGTCCTGCTGGTTCCACACAGCATGACATGCTCACCCACCCCTGCCCAGGGGTCATGCGATGGAACACCTCCCAGACCTATACTGGGAGTGCAGAAGATGAACTCAAAAGGGCCACTGAAAAAGGAACAGATGCTTTTCCATGTTTCGTTCTCAAGAAAAGTCCCAAGCTACGTGCAGCACCACTGCAATCAGCGAGGTGCAACTTTACAAACCAGATGAGTGTTTTTCCTCACTCTGAGCATTAATCTGCCACCCAACAAATGACAGTTATTGAGAACAAAACCATACTCTACAACTTCATAATTCCACCTCCCAGTCACCTGGTGCTTTGAGTGTATAGATACTCCCTTTGCATTTTCCATTTGAAAAGATGGATCTCTCTGTGAGACCTACATATTTTGGCACATTCTGAAAACACAGAGTGAACAATAGCAATAAAGTATGCTATTTTACTTTTGAAGTATCATTCACAGCATGTAACTCAGCTACGAGCATCTACTCAGATGCTTGAAGTTACAGCTTAAGTACTTAGAAGTATATAACTTCCTTACAGACTAGTATGTCAAAAACTTTAAAAAAATAAAAAGGAAAGGGAATAACAGTAAAAAAACAGAATAAGCTAGGACTCCTAGTACTGAAAAGAAGAGAAAAATAAGGGGCAACAAAGTAAAAATAACGAAGTTTAGGTGTATTTCTGACTTTTACCATAAGCAACCACTTTCAAGATCACTTTTGATAAGAAAAATGCATTGATAGCTAGCCTGATACTTAGCAGGCTGAAAGAGTTTACTTCACAGTCACTTCTAATACAAATTATCTACACAGATTAAGAGAAAAGACTACAGAAACTTACAATGAAATAAGCACAAACCAAGTAATTTAAGTAACTTACGTGAACAGGATCCAAAATTTTGACTGCTGCTTTGCTGCCATTTTTCTTATTTAACACCTTGAAAACTTTTCCATATGTTCCTTTGCCAATAGTCTCAATTATTTCCCAGGTATCTGAAGGATCAGGAAAGCTATCAAATATTATTGTTTTCCCAGTCAACGGAAGCATCTCAAATGATGGCTCCTAGAAAAAAGAGATCTCAATGTTCACTCAACAAATGGTTAACAGCAATTGGCTTCCTACAAATGGGAAGAGAAATACACATTCCAGCCTCAAACACTGGGAATGTTTTTGCATACAGTGTGCATGCACAGATAGCATAATGAACAAGAACTGCTGCACTTGAACTTCCCTTCATTTGGTATTGTGTTGACTGCACAATATCAAATGAAGGTATGTGCAGTCAACACACTATCAAATGAAGGGAAATTCAAATGTTAATTTGAATCATATTCAAGCTTAAGTGAAACCAGTGGAGTGGAAAACCAGTTGCCATAAATTCTCTTCAATGAATATATATTGTCACTCCAGGATCTTTGGAGGGATGGGGCAATGAGAGTCAAGTTCATAAAATCCTGAAGAATTTGGGTCCATTACCAAGAATCAGGCAAGTAGGGAAACCCCCCACCCCAAAACATCTTAAATAGTAGCATTAGGTTAATTCAAACTCTTAGAGTGAACAATCATTTTTATAAGCCTACTCTTAACATTTGAATTAAGCCATAGATCTCAAAAGGCCAAGCAGATCAAAGTGACAGATCTTTTCAGAATATTATGGTGTCCTGCCAGTCAAGCACTCAGAGGCATGGAAAACATGTTTACCAACGTACATCCTTTAACAAGTGGTTTACACACTTTAAAATTATTGAATTGTATCCATCACTGACCAGGTTACACCAACACCTGATGGATTGTCCTGACGGATACAATTCACTTCCACCAGGAAACCTGCAGGCTGTGGGTACTGCAACCAGTAATGGCCCAGCTCCTTCATTTCACATACTGTGGGAGTGAAATGACCCAATTTTACACAATGCAATGAAATCTCCCTTGACACTATTCCAGGATAAGGTCAAGTAAAGATCAAGATCCAGAGACATAAAGCTGCAATAAGTAAATCCTCAGTTTTCATTCCAGATTCAAAATTTGTTTCTTTCTTCTGTCCCATGGGATTCACATAGACTCAACTCAGTCAGGACACTGACTGCAGCCTCTTCCTAAGGCATCACCTTTTTCATTACCTTATGCCTAGTCTTTATCCATGCCTTGGGAACTTCACCACTTTCAGGCAAAGCCATTTATTTCCCCCCACAAAAAGAACACAAATGAGTTACAACCTTTTTTTAACTTTCTTTTTCTTTGTCTTTAAAGTAGTGCTCAATTACGATCGTTCTATGGGGTTTTTTAATCACTTCATCTATACATGCTTTGCAATTAGCTCATATTTGGGACTTCACAAAACAATAACCAAATTTGGAATGACAAAGGGATTAGGATTCATAATCTCAAACCCTTGCTTTGAGGGTTTCAATAATGATCGAATTTCGAAATATCTCTATCTAAGCTTTAGTTTTTAAAATTGAAGCTAGTTACTTGCTTAAGACCTTACTGGATACTAAATCTGTAACTAGTTGTTCGGTTTTTTTTCAGAGGAAAAAAAGTGAAAAGGTATCAATGGTTGCTTTCACAAGAACTGAGGCATCCAAACCATATGGAAGCCTGTCGACATACAGGCTATTCGCTACGGAATATGGAATTTCCCATCAAAATCTAGAGCCTGCCGGTCTCACATTACAAGAGAACACAGGAGCTTCGGACCCAGGCTGTAGGTGATAGACAGCACTGAAGAAAGAAAGAGGTCATTCCTCCCTTTCGAAGATGAGCACTTCTGACACAGGAACTCACAGAGCAGCTTCACATATTTAGACTGTGCCAGAGCCAAGCAAGGAAATCTGATACCTTGAATCTCCAAATACATGCCTACATGCAAAGGTGCACCCTGCTGCACAGATGTTTTACATGAAGTAGAAGACTCTAAGAAAAAACATCACCACCTGGAGCTTCAGACAGCCTCCCAGGCTTCATGAACTCCCTGTACATTGACAGAATGAAATTCATTGACTCCCAGTATCAATTGCTTATTTGTTTGCAGACACTGGTACAATGAGAACTGCTAAAGAGCTAAGGAAACATGATCCTGCAGGGGCTGTTTGGCTACCAGAGAAGAAGTCCTAGAGAAATTGCCATGTGCTTTTGTTTTCTTTTGAAAATCACACCAGTTGCACATCATCTTGTGTTAAGAAAAGTCACCACATACTTAACAAATATGCATTCAGTAACTGTCATACTTAGTTCAATAATTTAAGAGTGCTATTCCAAAAAGAATTACTCACCCTAATTCTTTCTTTTGATTTACAGCTTCAAAATCATAACTTGGAAAAGTTATACTGAATACCATGTTTCCTCATTTTCACCAAGTTTAAGAACATGTCCCTTCAGATAAATTGTTTAGTTTCCACTTCTATTATTAAGAATATATTAAATAGAATGATTTCAAGTGCTCTGTTCTGGATGATGAATAATGTTTTATTACATCTCAGTGAAGTTTTGAAAGCTGATAATGATTTAACCTCATATTTCAGTAGTAAATTGGACTGTTCCTGGAATATGTCTGGATGCCCAACCAACTGGGTAATTTATCATACCCTTCACCATTAAAAATTTATTTTAAAGCCATCACAATTTATAACTTGATCCAAACCTCTAAGCTGGAATTTACCCTTGAACCGCTAGGAAAAAAAGAGCCCTTTAAAACACTTCTGGTCTGCTCAGTGTGACAGTTCACTCAGCTTCTGCTCAGATTTTGGCTAACCTGGTGGTGAGGCCTGATGGATGCTGGGCACAGTGCCAGTAAGTCAAAGCAAGAGCAGCAAGCAGGCAGAGAGGTGGCCTGAAAGAGCTCAAGAGCCATTATGTGCATTATGCACC
This sequence comes from Origma solitaria, assembly GCA_013397895.1. NCBI lineage: Eukaryota > Metazoa > Chordata > Aves > Passeriformes > Acanthizidae > Origma > Origma solitaria. The sequence continues at coordinate 502,655 of VZRL01007150.1, forward strand.
ATTATCACTGGCAAATCTCTGTCTCCTATTATCTTTCCTTTTGCAGTTTCCCCAAAATCTGCTCAATTACAAAAAATGGTATAGGCCAGGCCTCCAAGATGGAAGGTATAAAATATCAGCTTACCCAAAAAGGTTTAGAAGCAAATGCAACTGCAGTTGGACTGCTGAGGCTTTCCTGCTGCTTCGTGTGATAAAGGAGACACCTGCACCATGACAGAGAAGGGATAAGCAGTCTCTTACTCCCAGCTAGGTTTTATTCTTCTGGTTTTGCTTGGAGGTGTACAAGCTAAGAGTTATAGGTTATAAATTATGAAACCTTACAGTTGGAATGGTGAATAAATGAATTCATGTGATATACTGACCTGGGCAAAAGGGGATTGCTGTGTTATAGTTCTTAATGAGCTCACAAAACAAAGTTTAAATCACAGTGTACAGTGTCCTGTAAGTTTGAGAGAGCCAAACAGACTGACACAGTGATTCAATTCAGGGTATTCAAGACAAGGAAAAAGCAGATTTGCAGTTCCAAGAAAGCAAGGTTTGGGGTTTTTGTTGGTTAATTTTTTTTTTTCCTCTGAGAAGGGGATTTGGTGACAGTTATAAGAACAAATTGAGTGAGAATTCTTATGAGCCAGTCCTGTGTGACTTTTTATTTCACATCAAACATATGCACTCTATACAGCAGACTTCAGGCTAAATATCAGAGATACCCAGAGATGCCCTGTTCAGCAGCTGTGCTAGCAGACCACTGCATCCTCCATCATTTTCAGTATCCAGTCAGTTTGGAGAGGGAAGGGGAAGCCTACTGAAGAATATAGTATATGTCCTCTGGACTATCTTATTGCTGCCAAGGCAATTCAGTGAAGTACATTTATCACACCCAAAGCTTCAGACACAAACCAATTGCCCTCTGGAGGGATTTGCAGTCTATGCCACACAGCATTAGGGACAACACAGTCACAAGGGAATAAGCAATAGGTTTTGCTTCTGCCAGGTGGGTTGAAAGCACAGTGGAGCCTGAATTTCACATAGAATATTATATGTTAATCCAATATTTTCACTACGGTTTCATACCAACTAATTGTGCAACTTCTTTCTAAACCTTCCTCTCCTAAAGTTTCTGAATGGACCTTCATTTCACTTGGGTAAAAACATGTCCATTTCCTCCATAAAGAGTTAATAAAATGAGAGCTACCTTGCCTCATGTCATTCATCTTTCTCCACAAAGGGAGCCTATATGATAATCAAAGCAGATATCTATTCACATATAACTATAATGAATCCAGCCTCTAGGTTCCCATCTTGTCTCCCACCTACCACAACCTTCTGGTCTAGAAAACTGCAACCAGGACCTCATTGGTTCAGCTCAAAACACACCTACTGAGGTTGTCTTTTGTTTTGTTTGTCCACATCACTCTCTCCTTCACATTGCAAACATTACTTTTGTTTAACCAGAGAGCTCCTGCACATATCCTACCCTGCAAAGTGCCAGACATCTTCCCGTATGCCACGACTGGCAGATGTCAGATGCCAAGAAGATGACATATCAGGTCTGTTACCTCTCTGAAGGTGACACTATGCATTCCTTCAGACTGTGAAACTTAAACCTCCTGCTTAATGGATGCCAGAAAAAATAGTCACCCCAACAAAAACAAAAAACCAAACAAAAATAGACAGCTTGTTATATCAAATTAAAAAACCCATCTCACCTCACTTGTTCACCCCTTTTATTGCCTTTGTCCAATATCTAATTTGGAAGTTCTTTGGTCTGGCACTGATCACAAATCACAGTGGGGCCTTCAAATACTTAATGCAATGGCACAATCAAATCCCAAACCACATTTCCTGTTATTTCATGAGTTATGCCACACTGACAAGTACTTAATAAGAAAGTTAAAGGCTGCCACATGGAATTCTCAAAACAAGCCAAAAAAGCATGAGGCTACAATATGCCCTTCATCATACTAGCACCTAGCAATTTCTGGTTAAACGTCCAAATAATTTGATTATTCAACTAAGAGCATGGATTGCAGCTCAGATACTCAGCTAGTATGAATGTAGCTGTAATGAGTCATTTATGCAGTATATTATCTTAGCCATCATTCAAAGAGTAAGTTTTGCTATGGAAATTTAAATGTCACCGCCATTCAATTCTGGGGGAATATATGGCCTCTGATTTTGATGGTGATACAACCTATATCTGAATGGGAACTATACTCAAACCTAAGCTTGGTGTGAGCAGATTATCTAGTTTGGCCATTAAAGACAAGTGTTTAGACGTTTGCAGGGTGTTTTTTAAACTTAATTTGTCAAAAACTGAATGCACTTAGCATTATAATTTCACTCTAAAACAACAACAAAGTTGCATAATTACATAATTTTTGTACTATTATATCTATCTGAATTATCCTCTTCAACTGCACATCAGTTTGCTTACTACTTTCCACGCTATATATTCCACATTGCTTTCAACTGTCCTTCCCGTCTGCAAGAAACCTTCCAGAGGGGGAAAAAATCTCTTTAGTCCCAGCTATGGTAGATGAAGACTAAAAATCAACAGCCTTCTCTAACAGTCAGTCCATGTCTTTCGCTGTTGTGTGCTTACACAAGTAAGAGGGACACGAGATCAATTTAGGTAGGCTTCACCCAAGCTGATGCGCAGAATACACCTACTGGAACCTAAGCTAGATGCTATAATTCCACTTCAGCAATAAGAAATTGATTCACCTTCTCTGGTTAGCATTTATCTTAGCAGAAGACAGCTGAGTCTCCAGACACTGCTGATTCTACTCAGTTTCCATTGCCTACAACAGGAGCGCACTTACACTGCTTCAGATGCACACATGTTAAGGTAAATCAATTCTATCCTACTTAAATGCTGGAAACAAAGAGTTATAACTGGACTACTGATAAAATGAGTACCAGCTCCATACTACAGCCAGCCACATCTCATCACCTGAAAGCTGTCAGACAACTTGGACATTGTCTGATGATGCACAGACAAAGCAAGCATCACACAGTGACACTGCCAAGCAAACTCTGAATCCAGCAACCAAACCTCAAATGAATGTAAATGCAGGAATAAATGGTTACATACAGCAGTTGGAGGCAAGGACTGGTGATCAATTTAGGCAAGTATCAGACAACGTATTTCCTGTATATGTATATATTTCCTAGTATATACATTAATCTTAGGGCTGTTCAGGGAAGAAATTGATCTACGTTTGAAGCCACATTTTAATGTTTACTCTCTGAAAGGCTGGGTAACTGCTTTTTCTGTTTCTAAAAACACCTTTTCTCTTTGGTGACTGTTATCCAGAGACAACTTTCCCAAGAAAGCAAGACAGCTTTCAGAGACATTTGATGCCTCTGGACTCCTTGACCTTTGTAAAACTTCTACACACAGTAGAGAAGCAGTACTGCATGGTATCAGTACCTGATCTCTTTCTATTGATAAATGCATATTGGGTGTCCACACTGACATTTCATCTGCTGATTATTATTCAGCTGATCTTGACATTTTGGCTTGCTGCAGACTGAAGTGGCCAGCCCTGCTAATGGGAGGCTCCATCTCTTCACTCTCTGAGTGTTCTCAGAGGGCATGGATGCAAGGGATCTATTTCAGTGTTAGGTTCCACCTTGGTTTTCATCCAGTCCCTGCCATGCCCCACAACACTCAAAGTCACACTGCATGCTGAGGTTTACAGTTCTAAGGAAACTCCATTGGAGGAGGGGATGTTTTAAGCAGCAGGTTAAAGAATCAGCGAGGGCTGTAAGCATTTGATCTATTCTCATGCTTGGGGGCTACCCACTGGATTGCAATCCTTCAGAGTTTAAACGACACCAGTACAGAACCCCAACCTTTTTAAAGCCAACCTTTAGTTAAAAGGAAGAGGGTATGAAAAGAACATGGAAACAAAATGCTAAATTTAATTACTGTAGTCAATTCTAAAAGCTCTGGTGTTCTGAAAACAAATGAGAGTTAAAGATTTTTGTGGCAATTGTCATCCAACAGACAATATTTATGCAGGGGCATTACAATCATGAAACAAGATTAATAATAGAAGGGGGAATGGTTCATTATCAAACTGTATTTGGACTTTGTGCCACTAGAAGTAATGAACTGACATTAGCAATCCATGAACTGAATTATATCCACCTCATTTTGAGGCTCCCAGAAGACAAGCACTGCAAGTGATGAGAATAATTTTTCAATGACTAAACACTAGATCAATATATTAGCAAATAATTTGGCTTTCAAAGCTAAAGCATCACTTAATTTTCCTATTTTAACACAGTAAAACTTTACAAGGCTATAAAAATCAATATGGTGCAACCTCAATCACTCTGTATTTCTCAGAACTTCTAACAGCAGCAAAGTGGCAACTCAAAATTAATTTAGCTGCTGTATCAATGAGCTTTGTCAGAGCTTGAAATTAAGGCGATGCCGTAACTTGATAGCAAGATAAGGAAGGCATTGCAGACAACGAGCAAAGTTGCTATCACTTAGCATTAGCCGGCAAGAAATTATGGGGTGTGAGTGGGCACGGCAGGACTTCACACGTGTCGTGCCGCGGCCACGGTCACGCCACAGCCCCGCGTGTCCCTCGGGCGGGCAGTGCTTCGGCTGCGCCGGGAGCGCCCGGCTGCGGCTGCCACCGCTGCACGGCGCGGGACCGGCATCGCTGCCCACCACTCCGCACGCGTTTCTCAGCCAGA